>OMKI01012111.1:0-13268 GCA_900302315.1 Phycis blennoides | reverse complement strand
TGACTTTAACATCCAGCTGTCACTCATTGAATGTGTATTACTTACACTCCATTGCATCGCCACACAGACACACACAGACCCACACACACACACACACACACACACACACACACACACACACACACACACACACACACACGCACACACACACACACACGCTACTTGGACGGCAAATATCGCTGTGGATATATAAGCTATGGATGTGTCTCCCAGTGTACAAGTCTGAACGATGAGAGGCTTTCCTTTGGCTTGACAACTGTATGCTTCTCGTGAGTCTTCTCCATGTGTGCGCGCGTCTGGCACGTGGGCGCGGTGAAGTGAATGGAGCGCATTTTGCAATGTTTTCCTTAAGAATGTTTTGCCCGCCAAATACATGGCTCGGATAGAAATAGTCCCCCGCCACAACAGACACAACCCCAGTGAGAGAGGGAGAGATGCGCGGTGGAGAGGGGGTGGTTGGTGGATGGAAACCCGGAGCTTCCAGAATCCAAGTAAGGTTAAATATGCCAGTTGTTGCCATATCGCAACGCGTACCTCTCTCTACCCTATTCCCCCTATTTGACTTTCATATTCCTTTGCAAATTTCATGAGCTCTGATCAGAGTGGAAAAAACGGCAATTTCTTTAATCACGCGCCATGGGCTGTAAAGTGGGAGAATCTAAACGTGACGTCAATGCTTAGTAACTGACGCAGCCGTCCGGCCGTCTTTCTTGTCAGCAAAGCTTTAATTATTAGGTTTTTACAGTGCTCCGTCGACCAAAAGAAAAATAACGCAACAAGCGTCGAGCTATGTATGCTCGTACCAATTTCGAGCTATTGCTAATTGGAAAGCCGAAATACGTTCATGAGTTCAGTCGACTAAAGTTGCGATGGCACCGAGAAGGTACGAGAAGAATCTGAAGAGGGCGACAAGACATCAATTATTGTGATAATATTGTCAAGACGACGAGTTACACATTTCAACTGGCGGGAGTTTATAGTATCGTTTACAGATGGCGAGAAGGTGTTAGTGTTGTCGGTGCACACTGGTTTAAAAAAAGAACCAAAAAAAACTGCAATGATGCAACGGAGGGAATTGCTTCTCTGCACAGTTGGCGAGGCAAAATTAATTTATATTACATGCACTTCACGTAACGTTCCTCACCGATGCCTTCGTGAGTGTGTTTTTTTTCCCTCTTACTGTGACCTAAAAATAGAATGAGAGTTTTGATCGTGCGCCAGAAATAGACGGAAATCACTCGTATAAAAAGGGAGCCAACGTGGACTCTTAATAACAAACGGAGGACTTGTTTGATGCATTCTTCCCGATTCAACTTACTACTGTCGTTCATGAATAAAACATTGAGTATCTCCTCTATTTATCTTTCTTCTCATTTCAGAACGCAGACCTGCCTCCACTTTGGTGAGTAACACATTTTGCAGAGCCTCAGTCCTCTATTTCCTTTGCAGTTTGTGTGTGATCGCCTATTATTGCATGCTCCATAATAGTTCCGTGCCTTGCAGTGTTTGCTCAATTTATCCAATACTCGTACAGCCGCTAGGATGCACGCAAACACTGCAACTCCTGGCTTCCCTGGCATGTTTAAAGAGACATCGTGCGAGAGCCAGCACCCGTACACTTCGTCCGACTAGGAATCTCCCTTTTAGGGGGTAAATCAGCAAGTGTAAAACTCCCTTTGTCTGTGGCGCTGTTGAGCGTCTATATCACACATGTATTATTTTGTTCCCCTCCCGGCTAACAGAAAGCTAGGGGAATCCTTTTTTATGCAGAGCCACGGAAGAAGCCTTCTCCTATCCAATTGTATTTTTATTGTCTTATTTTGAAAGAGACCATATTGAAAGAGACCAGCGTCGGAGGAGGAGGAGGAGGATGGAGCAGAAGAGACAGGGTGTAACGGGGGAGAGGAGTGTTATTGCTGCGGCACAGAGAGCACAGCGCCACGCGCACTGCGCGGGGAAACCCGGGAGCTGTCCAGCAGCCATGGTGCTGAACCAGCTAGAGGGAGCTGTCCAGCACCAGGGTTAGTGGTCCAGGACCACTAAAGCTTAATAGAACGCAACGTTACATATTCGGGCGTGAGAAATGCAGTAGGCTGTAATCCATTCAACGGGATTGCCCCGGAGGTGTGGTGCACGCGATCGGAGAAAAAAAAAAAAAAACAGGCACAAAGTAGCGAGAGTCGCTGTAGTATCGGGTCGCGATACTATACTCACGTTGTTTCTTTCTTTTGCGCTAATAAGTCCCGAGACCTCAGTCTGCTTGCATCTAAAAAGGCCGTGCACCAATTCGTTCATTTTTTTTTTTTTTTTTTTTACAAAGAGTCGCCGCGTTTGTGAAATAATAATTTGATTCCACGGTCTCTCCCGCCTCTCACGTGTGCACAAATCTGGTCTCGAGTCGACGGCAGAAAACGTCAACAGACACAAGTGGTGTTTCTGTTAAGACCACTCAACGATAACTAGGCGTTGTTTGGCGTGTAGTGGCGAGGATGGTGTGTGTGTGTGTGGGGGGGGGGCGCCTGAGGGGAGGGGGTCGCATCAAATACTAGCCTATATTTGGTTATTCTTGCCCAAATGCTGAACGCTGAACGACAAAGGAATTACCTTTTCAAATCCGGTAGGCTGCCAGTATGACACTAGCACGCCTGGGCCAACAGAGGGGGAAGTTTGCAGATATATGTAGCGCGACTCAATAGCAGCAAATCACTTGTAACCACTGAACATTTATGTCGCCCGGTAACAGGCTACTCTGTAATCTAGGACTCGAATTTTAACTTAACTACAAACGACTGTCTGCCTTTGTCACGTAAAATCCCGATTGCAAATTCGACCAATGCCCGTAAATAGCCACTACTCTTCCTGGTCGTCCTGCTCTCCTTTCTTCGGTTGAACGCGTCAATACGAAAACGAAAGATGAGATTTCGGTTTAGTAGCATATAATGGAATAGTGGCCGTGTTAATTCGTGGGGAAACAAACGCGGATTCGCGAGTCGTGACTGCTAAAGTGAGTAATGCGCGCCAGGTTGGCTGCGTCAGGAGAGGCAGACGCTGCGCAGCGCAGACGGTGGGGGAGAGTCGTGACTGACTGGGTCGCAAATGAAAAGACCACCACAATATATATTAAAACATACCCACGGGGGGAGGGGGGGGGGTGTGGCTTTCGACTAGACCTTTCGCGGGAAGCTGGGAATATTGATATTGAGAAATAAACAGGAAAGTGAACCAAAATGGCTTAAAGGCTGCGTTTACAAGTATGTGACATCTCTATCAACGGGGCCATGGAGAGAGAGGTGTCTTTAGTGTCGTGGGATAGCATTGAAGTAATTAAAGATATCAGAGCCAAAGCAAGAACAGTTAAAAGAAAATAACTGCAGGTGAGTTATTATTCATTAATTGCAAAATGGACAAAGAATGACACAAAAATTAAAGATTGATTAAACTAAGACGCTGTGTGCCAAGTGTAAACGTGGTTTAGCATGGTAAACGTGTTTTTAGTATGTGGCAAAGTTTTCAACCGGTCAATAATTGTAAAGTTGTACTAACCTTAACGTCATGCAGATCCTGATATGAGCAATCCATTTGAAAGTCTTGCAAATATATGCCATTCATCCAGCTAGTTTTGTTGTGTCATTACATGAAAGGCTATCGCTGTCCTCACTTACTCGATAGTGTGTGGTAGGTAGTCTGTATTAATAAGATGTATCGATTCGTGTTGCAAAGTACATGCTTTATATTATAATGCGAGTCACTTCTTGTGCTCACAAGTTGTGGTCAATGCAACAGCATCTCGTGACATCCTCTAAATCGACCAAAAAGGCAGAAAAGAAAGAAGAAACATTTGTGTGTCAACTCAATGTTAATATATTACCACTTCAATTAATATTTGTATATTGTTATACTTTCCTTGGTATAGGACAACATTTATTTAGCAATGTTTTTTCTTTTTCTTTTTTTTAAAAGGGGGGTCCCTATATGCGCGAAACACTGATTGGTCGATGACGAGTTTTCGTTTGCTCCAATAGGATTCTTCGCTGCTCTCTATTTATTGCGAGCAGTTTACTGCTTGCTCCCTCCTTAGCCAGAGCCGTCGAAAGGCAGGAGCGAGCCTATTCTTTACTGTAGGGCGAAATCTCGGACGAAGGAAGCTAAATACAGAGCAATAATAATAATAAAAAAAACAACACCACCAAATGCTTCGCTGGCTGTGATGTACAACTTCAAAATGACCACAATTTGCGCACGCGTCCGAGCGTTTGGATCCAATAAAACCTCGGGGATAGACGGGGGCGCGGGTGGGTAAGGGGGGTTGGCGAAGGCAGCTCAGGGAGAGAGTGGATCATTCAAACTATCAGGAAGGAGGAGAAGGGATTCAATGCCAGCCAGCACAACGGACAGCTCCCAGCTGCAGTAGTCTTGGCAGTCAGATAACCCGCTCCTTTTCCTCTGTGCTCCTCTCGGTGGTGGTGGAGTTGGAGGACAACTCGCCTCGGTTTGCCGATAGCTGGATACAATCACCCTGAGAAACGACGTGGAGTCCCCGCCGCGGCTGTCAATGTTCTGGACGGACACTCTCTACCACACGCATCGGCGGAGCACCATGAGTCGATATGTCCTTCGCGAATCTTTTTGCGGTCTGGGCTTGCTGTTCATAACTAATAAGCTGGGAAGCCCTTACCCCAAAAAGCATTTGCGGAGGGCGCGCGCGCCGTGCTGAGCCGACAGTGGAAGACGGCATCACTTCGTGGAATCTTAAAATATATCTTTTTTTTTTTGCTCTTTTTTTCTTTTGTCATTTGTTCTGTTCTATTATGTGCGATGGTTTGCTCTTGTAATTTCTCAGGTAGCACTTTTATCTTGTTCAGCTTGGTCGAAATGTGTTAAGACGATAGTCTTTCTTACAATTTCGACAGGATCTCCGCATTTCGTACCTTGGTTCCGTGTCATAAAAAATACAATTGCCTTGTGGTTCTTTAAAATATGTCAGACCAAAAGTTGAGAAATGTGAGGCCAATAACTCCTTCTATCCCCATGACCCTCTCGCCCGCCCCCCAACTCACACACTGAACACAGTGACAGTTGACCCTGGCAGAAAGCACGCCGCGCGTAAACACGGGAGACCCTTGGAATGTGAGAGTTGCACGTGGGAAAACAGTCACTCCATTCAGTGTGGAGAGAGTGTGTGTGTGTGTGTGTGTGTGTGTGTACTCTCACACCCATTGTACACACACACACACACACACACACACACACACACACACACACACTCACACCTGTGGCCAAAAGTTGGCATGATGTGTATATACCATAACGCGCGAGTAGAAAGCAGATGGAGAGGTATATGAAATAGACACAGCCGGCATGGGGCTTTCCGACTGTCTGGGCATCCTCTTCTCAATGATGATTAAAAAAAAAAAAAAGCATCGAAGCTATCCACGGTGCCGCTCAATCCGCGCACAAACAGTTCTCACGTGCTTCCATTTCACCGATGGAGAGAACTTCCCAGTAGTAACGCACCTCAACCACGACCCTGTTCTGCGCTCCCACCTGGGCCCGCGTTGCCCCTCGGCTCGGTCCGCAACACACACTCCCTTATGTCTCTCCTTGTGACCCATTCCATTCTGATGAAAAGCAGCCAACGTGTGAAAATAACCACACGACGTGTCCCTATCCCTTAAGTCAAACAAGGCCAAATTCAGATTGAAAGTGAAACACGTCGGTGAGAAGTCATCTTACGCTTTGTAACTTTGGAACGACGTGCGTATTGACCCTTGGTTTGGATCAAGAAGTCGAGTGGCACGGTTTAGACCTACGGCAAACACACGACGTATAGGTCTATATAATAGGAATATATGCGTCTCCATCGAAAGAAAATGATACCCATGTGGTGTGTGTGTGGGGTTATTGAGCTTTAAACATCAAAGTCACGATATCTAAACGGCCAAGTAATATAACGGGGAATTACATAGCCTGCGCAATGCAAGTAAATTAAACCAAAGTTCATAACACTCTTAAGAGACGACCTTTCTGCTGTTATAGGCCTACCAAAAATCCCGACGTAGTAACCGACGTAACTCAAGTGATATTAGTCCATATGAGTATATGGGGTAACAAAGAAGAAACATAAGACGTTAACCTACCATACACCATCTCAGAACTTTTGCAAAACAAGGCTTTCAGAGTATCTGTCAGCCGCAGCGTCGTGGAGGGAACGCCTCTGAAATGGGAGCCTCAGCGTGTACTTTCAAAATGAATGAACAAAAAAAAACTGTTAACAATTACAGATTAATTTGGAAACTACACTAAAATGTGTAAACCTACTAGGCATCAAATAAGACGACGTATAGGCATAGCGACAAGCAATGAAGTGATCTGTGCTCTGACGCAAACTCAAGGACTCACAACGTGACCTGCACGACATGTGGCATCCTTAAGTCCGCGCATTCCTTCTCCCAAGGAAGCAAGCATCCCCAAATAAAAATCAACAACTGCTACCATTTTTTTTCATAAGATGGCTGCAAAAGGACCCCCCCCCCCCCCCACACACACACACACACACACACACACACACCCTTGTTTTGTGTTTTAACGTTGGCCCTACGCAGATTCCGTGGCAGTCTATGAGGCCTAATTTCACTCTTTATTTTGTGTTTTTTTTACAGGAACCTAAAATGGAGCCGGTTATTGGGACCTATCTTCAAACGGAAACGGTCACGTCACCATCAAAACGCTTTACCAAATGATTGTCTGCAAAAGAAGAGGTCCGCAGTCCGTTTTGAACGTAAGGAGGAGCGGCGGAGTGTGGCTCTATAGGGGCTTCACCTCCCTCTCGTCCTGACACGCGCTCGTCCAAAGGTAACTGCATGGTCTGAAAGTGTTGGTTGGAGATGACGTCAACGTCAAATCCCCTTCTTTTAAATTGCATTTGGGAGGCCGATCAGGACCGCAGCGCCGCGTCGTATTGTCATATAGTGTAATGTTAAAAAGTGGAGGCCTGAGTTAAACGAACCCAGCCACGTTCTCCCAACGAACAGCCGAGTTATGGCTGTGTATGTTCTTTGCATGTGGATGTCACCTACACATATATGTGTTGATGAAATGATCGTGGTTTGATAACGGCGAGGACAAAGTGCAATGTCCACCAACAAACGTAGGCTCGTCGATCACATCTGTACGGGCTGCTTTCTGCCTTTAAAACGCCATGGTTCGTGGCCCTACGTTCCACGTCACGGGCCCTTTGCAGTCGTTCTAAAAGAGTTGAGCGTTCTTAATCACAGGTGGTGGGCTGTAACGATGCCTCTGCCGACCACACGCAACGACGTCCTCCGTCACCTGGAAGGCGATGTAAAAAAAAAGGGACAATCCGCCAAAATCTTTGTCACGTGACCTGAATGTCAAGGTGTCAAAAAAGTTATACAGAAACAGTTTGCAGGTCATTTATGTCACATTATGAGGATTAGCAGCATGCAATATTAGATAGATAGATAGATAGATAGATAGATAGATAGATAGATAGATAGATAGATAGATAGATAGATAGATAGATAGATAGATAGATAGATAGATAGATACATAGATAGATGGATGTATATAAATACCTTGTTTTCCTGAAGTTCACAATCCCTACTACACATGACGACAGATTGCAGGCTGTTTTGGCATCATCGAAAAATATCTTAAAAGGCTGCATGCCTCACCACATATTTATGTGAGTCATTTATGTTGAGCAATATAAACACAATGTTTTGTTGCTGTAGAGAAAACGCTATTGTTGGAAGTTGTTTGCTTGGGGTTTGGTATCAGTTCACAGTTTTGAGGGGGAAACGCAATAGTCCATTGTGTCCAGTGACGTAGTGGTCATCGAGCTTCAGGGAACATTCCTCCAAGTGTTAAAGTCAATCATACAATTGTTCTGCTAATTTAGTCCTGTCTCAAAATCTCGGTCGCAAAGTACGTCCAAAGACCCCAGATCCTCGACCCTCTTTTGGGCCATGGCCTCACTTGTTTAACGTGCTCAAAAATGTAAACGCTGTTAGTGATGTTCCAGGGTGTTCCACCACAATGTCCTGGATGGGTACAAAATGCATGGCCCAATGTTAGATGATGACATGGAAAAAAACAACCCTTGAGCTCCACCCTTGAGAATCCCCAATACACCACCGCTCTGTCCCTCACGGTGAAGAGGGCAGACGTGAAATATGTGACGTCGTTTTTTAGTGGGTGCCTAGAGTTTGGTTCAACAGTCAACAGAATAGTCCATTCTCCTCCTCTCATTGGCTGCCTTTAGAGACGCCACGGGTTCTAACACTATGGACATATTTAAAATGAATTCTATTGACTCTATTGACATTGAAGAGCAGAACAAAATAGCTTATGCTATACTGGCAGTGGTTTAAAGCGTTCGCTTATGTTTGATTTCACCCATGCCACATAATAACATCTTCCCACCTGGGACGGGATGCTCCTCCTGCGCGTGATTGGTCGAGAGAGAGAGAGAGAGAGGGCGGGACTTCCGAGCAATGTTCAGTTTCCGTTGCGTCGGGTGTAGCGGCGAGGGGTGATGGAGGAAGAGCCCTCCGACGGGGATGTCCGTTTTTCCGTTGTGTGTTTCGGACATTGCTTTGTGGAATGTGTCGTCGAAAAAACTAATAGATTCCCCCGAAAAACGTATTGTTTCTGCTCCTCTTCGCTTGTTCACCGGCAAACATGGCTCCCAGGAAGTAAGAGAGCTGAAATGTAAGTGTGGTAGAATGGAACAGCGCTACAACTTAGCCTGTTAGGTAACTGTCTGTTGGAACGGGGCACGCCATGGCCATGTGCACTATTTGGGGAGTCACCACTTTGAAGTGCTGCCCATAATTTGAGTGTACAAATCTGGTTCCCGATATAGTGGCCTATGAGTGTAAGTCAACCCCTTGTTTTAGCTCAAATTCAAACACTATGAGATAAAGAAATGTGTTTTGTGCCGAGAGTTCTAGGAAGGAGGGGTTAGGTAGCGTCCCCATGGTTACGGCTCACGCCTCCTTTGTGATACGCCTTTTTAAGCTAGTGTGCATAATTGATTCTGAAAGTTGTTATTAGCAATGTTGTGCAATATATGAAATGTGCCACACACCGTGATTTTATACTACGAGTGAAGCCGAGAAGCTTAACCCTACATCAGATGTAGCCATCAACATTAGCCATTGCTCAGGCGGAGCGTCACATCCACACTAGGGTGACCAGATTTCTCGAACCAAAAACCAGGACACTTTGCACGTGACCATAATGCACACACACGCACCCCATTACATGAACGAATGTCGGACTTTGAAAATGGGAATAATCGAGACAGCACGTTTGCAGACACACACCCACGAAAAACTCGCTGTACACTTTAACTTTATTGTGCTATAACAAGATAATGTCGGCCATGCTGGCGCCGCGCCAGGGCAGTGTCATATTGTATCGTGGAAACCGGGGACACTTTAGCGTCCCGATGTGCTTTTGTCGGGACTCGGGACACAAGACTCAAAATCGGGATCCTGTCCCGATCAAAGCGGGACGTCTGGTCACCCTCATCCACACACACACACACACCACGGCCTCAGCCTACCCTCTGGTGTGCCATCATTTAGACGTCCGAGTGCCTTGGTGGCACGCGTCATGAAAAGAATGGGACTCATCATGGCTCAGAGTAGAACGTTCACAAACTGGATGAGATTGGCAAAAGACGTAGGATTAGACACCAGTTTTTTTTTTCTGAATTGCGATATTATTTTTGTAACTGTTAAAAAAAATGGCATAGATTACTATGTTCAAGATCATAGAAAAAAAAAAGGTTTTGTGTCAGTGGCACTTTAAAGATGACGTAAGTTAAATTTAAGAGCCAAAATTGAGCATCACTTGTAAGAGTTGACGTAGCAATCCTTCATCTTTTGGTGAGGGAAATGTTGAGAGAGAATCTGTTTGAGTTGGCTGCACCTGCATCGGTATGAGGCCATTTTGATTTTAGACGATTGATTGGTGATTGGTTCCTTTCAGACGATTGATTGGTGATTGGTTCCTTTCAGACGATTGATTGGTGATTGGTTCCGGGCACACATCTTGCCGGTCAATCACAGGTGCACGAATGCAAAACTTCTCAATGTCAGAGAAATGTACGGAGCGAGCAGAGTGGGAGTGACAGGCAGTGTGTGAACTCCTCCTTTTGCTTACCTTACTTGTACAAGTGAACCCGTTTGCAACCGGTGAGCCAGTGTGCACAAGATGATCACAAAATCTGCTTTAATGGATTATACTTGAATGTGGAATACATTACACATTGACTTTGGTGCGATTGTTGGGCATTCTTTGTTGAAAAGTATACGGAAAAAAAAAAAGGGTATGTCAATAGACCGCAAGCACGGTTTCAAGAGAATTAAACGTAGTATTAAACCGAAGATAAACCAAAGAGAACCAAGGTAAGCACACTGGGGGAACTATTTATTGATTTGCTTTAAGATCAACAGTGGTCGAATTTGACTTGCATAATTGTATACGGTTCCTTTTGGCTTTGACCCTTGACATATGTTACAAAATGGCATTGGGGAGAATTCAGTTCCACGCCCTGTCTGATCGGACATACCTTTGAGAAACAAAGATCAGACAAACGTTCTTGGATGGATTCAGAAACAAAAAACTACAGAAATAGGATGACCTCTGATGTGTCGGAGAGTGTGAGAGATGTGAGATTACTTTGTGGTGGTGAATTGATGTCAACTTTTAGGTTTCAGTGCACAATGCAATGACAACATGGAATTCAGAGATATCTAATGATTCGTGCAATTCCCCTTCACATGAATAGGCTGCTGAGTCCTTCCTACTGGTGTAGGTTAAGGATTACGTTGTGTTCTCAATTTTGCCGTTTAAATAAAATATGGCGTACGATTGGATAGTGTTTATTAAAACACAAGATACCATCCTGAATCATAAATGACATTCTTATAAAGAAAAAAACCTCCTCGTTATTTTCCAAACTAAATGATAGTAGTCTGATATGATATAGGAGCGTGATGTAGCCTTTATCAACAACTGTGTGCGCTAACCATACGTCGCTCATTAATACTGACCGATCAGCATCTGTCGGTGTTAATGTGTTTTCTCCGAGAGAACACTTTTAGAACACCATCCTGTCATGTCTCATGTGGACATCTGTGTTTTTGGGCAGTCCACCTGAACGCTGGTGGAGAATCTACTGAGCTCACGCAGTTCAATCATGTTCATGTTTACATTATACAGATTTTGGAGTGTGTTACATGCACACTCACACACACACACACACACACACACACATATACAGACTCATTCACACACAGCCCTCCATTCATCAAAACATACTGTTATGATCTGGAGCATGCACATTATATTTCTCTTCCATGGTATGCAGCTCATTATACTGAGTACAGTAGTGTGGCTTTTGTATTGAGACACCCTATTGGAAATAAGGCGTCGTCAAGATCAATTTAAGCAAAGTAATTAGCGTTTCCCCAGCTTTGGCTGCTTTGGTTTCTTGAAAAGTTGCACCTCGCAGACCAAAATTGAAACTCGTTTCTTGTCTCAGGAGAACAGAGAGGTAGGAAAGGAGGGCGTGGACGAGGGTGGGGTGTAGCAGAAGGAGGCTGCTGGTGGTGGAGTGTGTGTGTGTGTGTGTGTGTGTTTCGGGGTGGGGGGGGTATCGTCACCACCTATTTCTCTCTGGTCGTGACTCACACTTCACAATGCTTTGTCCTATTCTACCAGATCCTTTGTTTATTTTTAGAAATGTTTCATGCATGCCCAAGCAGTTGTAACCACCCCTATGCGCCGTCCTTGAAATAAAAAAAAAACATGCTCCAACACATACACGCAGACACACACGCATGCATGCATGGCGTTCAGGCTGTTGTTCGGCTTACGTTCGTTTCCTGCCATGTTTATGTACTTTTCTTTGGACAAAACCCTTGCAGGTCACAGAGTGTTGCGTTGCCTCCTCTCTGTGTCCCCATGGCTCCCTCTCTCGTCGTTGGTTTTGGTTTTGGTTTTTCTCAGTTTGCACGTCACGTTTTCCTCCATACTGTCTCACCACATGGCCCTCTCACGCTCCTCTCTCTATCTGTTTAGCTGTCTGTCATTGCTCATTCTCTTTTGCCATTTTTGCACCCCTGCTTTTGTCTGTGCCCCCTTCTTGAGCCAACTTACCTTCCTCATTATCTGTCAGTCTGTCTGTCAGTCTGTCTGTCTGTCTGTCTGTCTACCTATACCTGGTTGTCTGTCTGCCCGTCTTTCTGCCAGTCTGTCCGTCTACCTGTACCTTGCTTTCTACCTATTGTATACCTGTCTGCCAGTCTTTCTGTCTGTCTGTCTGTCTGTCTGTCTGTCTGTCTGTCTGTCTGTCTGTCTGTCTGTCTGTCTGTCTGTCTGTCTCTGTCTGTCTACCAACCAATACCTGGCTGCCTGTCTGTCTGTCCGTCTGTCTGTCTACCTACGGCTGTCTGTCAGCCTCGTGAAAGCTTTTCTTGCATGCGTGATGCATCAGCCATGGGCATGCAGTCTAGCCACTGTGAACACTCACGTGGAAAAAACAGTTTTCAAGTGATCGCATTAGGGCAGATTACCAAAGGAAGCATGCAGATTCTATTGTCTATTGTCTTCTATTGTCTCTTTAGGGGTAAAACTTGTTTGTGTGTTTCTCACCGTTTGTGTAAACTGAGTGGCCAATATAATGTGCAAAAAGCAATGTCAAATGTTACTCAGATTTTTCAATGCACACAATCGAGTTGTAAAAAAAAAAAAGGCCAACTTTCTTTCAGACAGAAATTCTACACCGTGGAACACCGAGTCGTGTCGAGACGCACGGCAGACATTTTGCCCTCACACATCTCCACCTCATATCAAGTCCTTCTCTGGAAGGAAGCTGATTAGCTCGGGAGCCTGTCCTCTTTCCTGTGTATTTGCACTGTAAACATTGCTGCAATTTAGGTTGGGGAAAGTTTTTTTCCATAAGGAAGCTTAAGGAAGAAATAAATAATATGTGATTATTGTCACACTGGAGTTACTGATGGAATTATTTAACAGTAGTTAATCTAGCCAAGTCAATGAAATGTTCACATCTTCTAATCAGGAGAGGAGCGAGAGAGAGAAAGAGAGAGAGAGAGTGAGAGAGAGAGAGAGAGAGAGAGAGAGAGAGAGAGAGAGAATCACCAGAGGAAAGAAAGTGAGTGAGAGAGACATGAAGACACTACGGGAGACACAGTGTATGCAGGTCCTTAAAA
>OMKI01012099.1:13237-27275 GCA_900302315.1 Phycis blennoides | reverse complement strand
GACACACACACACACACACACCCTCCACCCGCACTCATTTCCATTTTAATATGTCCCTCTATTTCCCCCTCTGCGTCTCTCTCTCTCTCTCTCTCTCTCTCTCTCCCTTTCTCTTTCTCTCTCTCAATCTCTCCCTCTCTCTCGGTCTCTCTCTCTCTCTCTCTCTCTCTCCCTCTCCCGGTGGCTGACATCGTAGTGGCGAGCGGGCCCTCTAACCAAGGCGAGGAAGGGGCTCAGCGGGAATTACCATACTGTATGCTTACAAGAATGCACAGGCCCAATAATGGACCCTGTCACTGAAAACAAATCACAGGCATCCGAACAGCGGTGGCGCAAATGCGTGCAAAATTCACATTTCATCATGGTAGAAAATTGATGCCCGGGGAATTAAGTTGTGATCCATTCTTTATATACAGTATGTATATATATCTATATATGTACTGTATATATATATATATATATATATAGATATATAGATATATTTCCCCCTCCCCCCAGTAGTTTGGGTAACCCTTGTGGGGCCTACTTAAGCTTTCCGGGGTGGTGGGAGCGACGCAAAACAATTTGTTTTGAGGCGGATTACATTACGCTCAGGACGAGCGACGCGATTGGCCACGGGACGTAGTAACGAAAACAAACCTAATCGGACTCTTCAATTTCACGGTGACACAGCCAAGCGTAATGAGGTGACACCCTGACAACCGCGCCTGCCCGCATAGTTCAATGGCATCCGCGGTGTAGAAAGAGATCCAATATTGAGTGGGGGCTGTCAAAGTCATTATGCCGGGGCTGCGTCTGTCGCGCTGCCTTCTCTGGTCACCGCTGTTGACACAGAAGATAATTTCCGCCCAGCTTTGCTATCAGAGCAATTTCAAAGTTTGCTGAGGGCAAATTCCATCGATGCATGAGCCGCAACCCGGGCTGGTATCTCCAAGATAAACCAGTTGTGCTCCTTCTCAATCTTCAGCATGTTTCGAAACAAGGCCTGCAATGTTATTGTTTGTTGTATTGATTCATTGTTACCTCCATTGTAATAGCAGAGCTGACAGGGTTTAACATTTTCTTTGCTACCTCTAGGCCAAATCCCACAATGTTTGGTAAAACTGGGAGTACAAATCAGCAAGACACATTTTTGTTGAAGGAAATGTGCCTGTACACATAAAGACAGGGCAAGGACCTTTGGCATTATTTACATGCAAACCTCATATCAATGCTTTGCGATGCCAGCACGTCTTAGGAATATTATTTAAGGATAGCTTGTGGCATACTTGAATGAATGATAATATGCAATTGGCTTTGGATGCTTCAACTACTTTATTTTGTATACGCATTTCTATTGCCAGTTATAAGAACATTGAAATTAAATAAACTTGACAAGCAAATTTGCTTTCTTTATGTTATCTGTTTGATGGCATTATGCTTAACTGTAAATCATTCATAGTTTGTATTTTAATTGAATCAAGGTCACCCAGTGTGCATGAGTGATTCCTGAGGTAATAGCAAGTTTGTCACTGCGCAAAACTCCTCTCGTAATCCGCAGGAAGCAACACGCATCTCAGCTAGTAAACGTGTGTATGGTCTTCGTCCTCGTGTTTCCTGGTAGCTGCTGTGCATCATCCCCGTGACAGACGGACACAACAGGCCCTTTCGGACCTCTCATGTAGCACACATCAAACAGTGAAGGAAGGGTCACACGAGTACCACAGAGCTGGTTGACGTTGATCGAAAACTTCAGTGGGGCCAAAGTTTACTCGTCTCTTCACACCTGTCAGGGCCTCTGATGGTCAGGTCCTCCTTAAGCAAAAAAAACCCAGCAAAAGACGCTGCCCATTTTTCTTCAGGAGCATCCAGTGTGCGTTTATATGGCATCCCAGATCAACAGTTGCGACAGTTTTTTTTATTGAAGGGGAACATGAGATGAGAAACTCTGCGAGGGAACTCAGATAATAAAGCAAACAAACAAACAGGACTATATACAGTATTTCCCCCCCGGAACAAACTCATGTGAAATTCTTCTACTGTTTTTGTTCAGGGAAGACTCATTATTAATTCAGCGTCATGGGTCATTTAGCTATACCCAGCAGATCAATGCAACAGTTGTTTTGTTTAGTTTTTTTGTTGTTTCTTTTCACCATCGCACATGTCTCACTTTTGTTAAAACTTTCAGCTCAACGATTATCATATAAAATCTGAAACAGCAATGACTCATTTAATAATACTTTGATGGTTGATTTAGGTAGGATTTTATTCATGAAGTTAGTTATTCAGTCATCCTTCTTAGCTCTGGTTGTGGAACAGATTCAGCGTCCTCTGACATTGCAGGGTTGTCAATAATGGAGTATCTTCTTCTGGAGTATTTCCATGAGTACACAGACATATTGCTGACGGTACACTGCTGTGTCTATCTATTATCAATAAGTTGACACTTCGGACAAAGTAGACACTAAAGAATGCCGACGAGACAATATAGATTGATGATAGCGAAAATTACAGTTACAGTTTAGTCAAGTGGAAAGATAATAAGTCCAAGTTAATAATTTGGAGGGGTCAAGCGTTCAACCCTGACCCTGTAGACTCAACGTGGAGACTCAACACCTTACCAACTAGACTCTCTCACAGAGCATTTCGCATTTCGAAAAAATACATTGGTTCAGAATTCAGAAAGTTGGTTCCCAGCGGGAACTGAAACAACTGCAGGTTTTCCTTGACCTGAAGTGCGCACCATGATGTCAGTGGGCGTGTCACATCCTACAGGTTGAAAAAAGGATGGGAAAAAAGAGCGTGCTACTGCTGTTTTTACCTCTGGTGTGCGCTGTGCAGAGCCCTCCCTTGGCAACGCATCCTTAATGGTTCCGCTCAAAACGAGGGCTGCTTCGCTAGAATCCACAGCGGAACCGGTTCAGGAACCAGAACTCGTTTGGTGGAAAAGGGCTATCAGCGGTCACAATGCAATACAGACAGTACATACACAGTACAAGTCTATACACAATAGTGTAACCATAATAGCAGCATGATGTAAAACCATCAAATGTCAAACAGAAGAACATGAACAGACGATACCTAATTCTCTACTTCCCTGCTTCTCTCTCCCTACTTCTATAGGCAAAAGATTTATCCCATTCCCCTTACACAACTCTAACTAACTCGGTCTATTAACTTCCTGGCTGACACAGTAGGTCAGACCTTCACTGATGGAATACTACAGATTCATTATTTTACATTATTAATTCACCCTGTGTTCCCGTAGACTCACTAAGCAGTTTATTGCTGCAGTCTCTTTTAAAATACAACAATTACTGAGTTTACAATTATTATCACTGTGTGCTGGGTTTAAAAAGCAACAGAATGCTCAGTGCTCACTGTGGTTCAAAATATATTCTGATTAATTTCATGCACCATAATCTTCTTCATTACTTCAAATTTGACCGGGGCAAGAAATATATTACAAAATCTAAATGTTTTATATTTCTTAAATAATTATCAATTGTGTTCAATTACGTTTTGTCTGAGTGTCTTAAGAATAAAACCCATCAAACTGTAACTCAATCACACATAACTCAACCACATTTTGTCTCTTTAAATTGATTTTGTCTTGAAAATAAACTGAAAAAATAAACGAAATTTTAACAAAGGTTATGGTTGCAGTAAAAAAGGCACATATATCAGTTTTAAATATGTATTTATTTTGACATTGAAAAGATGAATATATCCCTGATTATATCCACGACATTCACAATTTTCAAAAATACTGTTTAAACTATTAGTTACTCTTACTTCCTTTTGGTATTTTCTTTACAACTTTTACTCTGGTTCCTCTCGCACGTATTCCAGTTCTTGTGTTCGAGCTGGTTTTAAACTGGGGCTTGTAGGAGCTGTCACAAGAAAGACAGTCAATGTTAGACACAATAAGCCTGTCAGCACACTGCAAATAAGCACACAGTGGTCTGGGTTAGGCGGAAGCCAGAGTACTCTAGCTGTCCACCCCAGACTGCCATCACAAAGCACTTACTAACCTACTGCATCACTTATTTTATTTAAAAAGTATTTTTCATTTATTTTTTCAAGTTGGTGCCGTACAATATAAAAATGTAGTACCTTTCTGCACTACGGTGGGCCAATTTGCTTTCTCACTCTTTCTCCCTCACCTTAACGCAGACACACACACGAAAAGAAATATTTAATCTCCCGTGAGAGCATAGCATTTATACACGCTGCCCACATGAGAGCAATGAATGCAAAGCAAAAAATGACAAGGTGTATGGGGGGAGGGGGGGGGGGGTGATCTCTTTAACTCTTCCAGGGCAAGTCTCTTGTTTGGATAATGGATAACACCTATTGTCATCTTTCTGGGCCCAGGATAAAAGGTCATTAAAACTTCATGAAACGTGTCTTTGTAACGGTGCCAGTTCAGGAGGCTGAACGCACAGGGACCTCTTTGCCCCATGCACACACACACACACACACACACACACACACACACACACACACTTGTTCTTGTGGAGAATAACTCTGTGATTTCATTATGACAATGCCCACGGCAAAAACATTGCATTCCAGAGTTCCCCTGTGTCCAGAATGATGCGCCTGCCCTATCGATGTGGCGCGCGCCCGGGCTGGGAAGTGATGATCCAGATTCAGCTGGTTTTTAATTAAGTGGAAGGTCAAATTTCATTGCGCTTCACTTGGGGGGAGCTGAAGGGGAGCAAGGTACACCCCACTCATTAATTTTATGGAGCAGGTTCTTTTAATTGATTCAAAAGTTAAGGACTGTAGGGAGCCGTTTG
This sequence comes from Phycis blennoides, assembly GCA_900302315.1. Lineage (NCBI taxonomy): Eukaryota > Metazoa > Chordata > Actinopteri > Gadiformes > Phycidae > Phycis > Phycis blennoides. Next base: position 22,491 of record OMKI01012099.1, on the reverse strand, counting down.
CTCAGAGGCGCCCCGGCACTCAGCGAATCTGGACTGGGGGGCGTTGTGTTGAGTCACTCATCTGCGACGGGAGCCGCGATTGCGACCTAGGCTTCAGTTTTATCATTTTAAACTCAACTTCATTGTAGCACCGGTGGCGTTGTGTCTCCAAACCTGGAGGCACTCAAACATAGCAGTGGGAATAGCCTCCAAAAACCCTTGGTTAGAGCCTCAATGAAACTCAGCTCAATCAACAAACTCAAAACAAACTCATGCGAAATAAATCAGATTTTGTTCAGGAAGATTCATTATTAATTCAGCGCCAGGGGTCGTTGAGCTATACCCAGCAGATCAATGCAACAGTTGTTTTGTTTCGTTTTTTTGTCTGTGTCTTTTCCTCGTCAATCACATCTCACATCTCTTTGTTAAAACTTTTAGTTCAACGATTATGTCAAATCAAACATCAAACACTGACTCACTTAATCATTGCTCGATTTAGGTAGGATTTTATTTATTTAGTTATACTTCTTCGCGCTGGTTGTGGAACAAATTCTTCTTCTGACATTGGAGAGTTGTTAATAATGGAGTATCTTCTTCAGGAGTACTTTGATGAGTACTCAGACATATTGTTGACAGAACACTATTACATTTTTACATTTTGCAGTTTAATACTACAGTAGATTTTAGAGCAAGGGCGAGTATTTGGGTGTATTAATATTATTATTATAATTATTATTAGTGTGGTTGCAAAGCATGTCACACTATTGTTCATATTAATAAAAATGAACTAAATTGATCACATGTATAATTAGAAAAACAGAACAACAACAACAAAAATCTAGATTGCAGTAGGCAGGGACATACAGTACGGCATACAGACATGTTTCAGTACTCTGGGGATGATGCAGCATGTGTGAGTATGTGACAAAGATCTGTATCAATTATATTTGCTGTAAGATGTACCTTGGTTGCGCACATTTCTTTTAAAAAATGTGCTCTTTTTGATGGATTCATGTGCTCACGTGAGACCTAAACGTAATTTCCTCAATCAACATATCAATACAATACAAACATAAGCACCAAAAATTCAACGATAATGTAGTTTAATAATTGAATGCAATGATCATTTATAGTCGTTAACATGCAGGTCCCCTACCTTTTGCCAGGGGGTGCTACAGCACCCTTTGCACCCCTACTTTACGCATACAGCCCAGTTGGTGAAAATGATTTCTCCGCTGATACTCAGTAGTGCTTCGCCGCTGTTCTGCTAAATTGAATGGTGCTGAATTTGTTGTATTCATGGATATGCATCATTCACATGTATTGAAAAAGTGTAATCAGTCAAACATTTCTACACTCTGTTTCTTGACGGGGTTTAATTTCATAGATATACTCAAGAGATAATTCCGGTTTATTATATAAACCTATATTATAGTATATTAGGCTAATAGTAGCCTATATTTTCAGTCAAATTGAAAGCAGATGCTGACAAAGGCGCTGCCTATAGACTTCCTACTAGGCCTCGGTTTCAACATGTACACCTTCGGTCTAGCCATGTCTTTGTATCTCTTACACTCTTTTTTGACCGTGTCACATTGTTAAAATGGTTTGTATGTTCACTGTTGCACTCACTCCATTCAGACTTTCAGCTATTCATACACCTGTTGGTAAACATTTGGATGTTGTTTTGTTTGCCGTGCGCATGCGGAGGCAGAATAAATCCCTGAACCTGGAGCTCGGTTGCCTTGTTATTTTAACAATGGCTGTGGAAAATACGGGTTCCTCTGAATATGTATTATGTCACTCACTTCGGGGACTGCCAGGGTTACTTGAAAAAGATAACATGAACCAACGGGACAACATTGGCTGACCCATACACACACACTCACTCAATGGATGAAGGAGCTGCCAGGATAACATACTTTGGCCTGACGTTTACACCTACCTGATAGAGAAACCGAGAGTGTATAGTAAAGAGAATAATCACGTACAACACTTGAAATACAAAGACTTTACAGATGAGATTTTGTGTCGTGCCGTCCAAAGTTCTGCCGAGCTAGCCAGAGGACAACCACGTGTCAGCCTCGTATTATTGCACATTGAACAAACAGCTACATCTTGATGGCAAACTGCACTTTCGGGGCTGGGTAAGTAACCGAAATCTCATATTTGAACGTATTTGTCAATACTAAGTTAACTACAGATTTGTTGTATTACCTATGTGATTGTTATGGTATTTATGTAATGAAATGGCAAAAGGTTCAACAACCATTACAATTAAAGACAATTGTTATGTTAGCTGTTTTGCTGTGTTTGCTATGTTAGGAGATTAGTAACTTCGTCACCCGGTCAAGCAGTTTAATTTTCTATCTGACATTGCAGCCTAGGGTCAGCAAAACTATTTAAGGTGCTGTATGTTATGATTGAGAGGACAGAGCAGCCAGAAACCACATCAGAAGAATGCCTCCGGAAACAGACGACAAGAGGTCAAAACCAGCCAGAGATCTGCCTCAAGAGGCCTACAAGAAGCCAGTCTGACAGCAGTCCTAGCTTAAGTCAGGGGGTTCAGGAGAGTTGATATAGAGTTCTGAGTAAATAACGATTAAGATGTCGTCACTTCCAGGCTTAGGTTCACTTTCAAGTCAAGTCCAGTCAAACCTTATTTAAGTTATTATCACTTTAGGCTCAATACGCTTTACATACAGCAAAAATTTACAAATGCAAAAAGACCATACTAGTCATATTTATTAGATGCCAATCATCCAAGAGAATGTATGTTGAATATCGTTGTCTTCTTTCCTTCCTCCAGAACTCACAGACAGAAGACATGCAAGAACTCCATTTGGTTGCTCCTGATGCTGGTGTTCCGACCAGCATAAAATAACAGTGACACTGACACAGCATCTGAGTCTGAGCTGGAGGATACTCCGAAGTTGCCAGAGCCACTCACTGCCATGTACGACCCCATACTCAGACAGCAGACACCAGTGGGCATCAGAGAGAAATGTGAGGAGGCCTACATCCACCCTCACCAGTGTGAGAGACTTGAAGCCCTCATAAATCAGCAGGCAAAGCCCAAGACTGGTACACTCACAGAGCAGGCAGGATAACATGTACATTCTGTAGGGTATGTATAGTGTTAAGGTTTTACACAAAACCACCCTGATGAGACAACATAATACATACCACACCAGTACTACCAACATGTTCCACTCCATACTGTATGTCTTCTCTGTCCAATACTGGGGTTTTGAGGTGTGGACAACTCAGGAAATGGTTGTAAAATTGCATCGGCCAAGATAAACAGCTCTTGGGAAACGCTTTACCAAAAACAAAGCTATGTTATGCATCTTGCATTCTTCCAGGACGTCTTACTTGGAGCCAAGATCCTACACTTCAGCCACCAGTATTTTGCAACACTCATGAACATTTACAGAGAAGTGTTTAACATGCAATGTGATTGCAAATTTATTATTTGAAGATATACAGTATGTATGCAAAGCCATTCATTGAAATACAGTAACATTTTAAAGTAAGGGGTGGCGATTTGCTATAAATAAAAATACCAGACGCTGTAATTGTATTTTTCACTGTCTCCATTTGGTAGTTCTTTTTGTCCATGTTCTTGAATTCTAATCACAATCATTCACAACAATGTACAGTATATACTCAGCATATAGTAGAGTCAGTATATACTAACTTGGCAATAAAAAATTACTGAGAGGTTCCAGACTAATATGAATTTGCATCTGGCGATGTCAGGCTAGCAAAAAATCCCTGATTCAAGTATAATTTCCTTATCTGACAGTCTCCCACCACAGCCTGGGGACAGGAACCAAACTGCCCCTTCAGGCTTCATTCCCACCAGGTAGGAAATTGTGTTATTATGTTTGTAATTGGACCACGTTTGAGCTGTAGCACTGAAGTTTCTATGAAAATCTCCGCAGTCAATTATTCACCGTCATCTCTTGAAATGTCGCCCGAAACTTTTTGGCATATTTTTAAGGACAGCACCCTGACTTGGCCAATACAAGCAACCATGACGTTAGAATATTTGATATTGTACTTTCAGCAACATTGAACCTATATACTACATCTCTGTTACTGAGCCCAATCTCAGTTTCATAAATCCTAATAAATTATCTTCCAGCATGAGACTTTCAGTTCGCTTCTGCACACTATCTTTTATTTTTGTCATTCACCATGCCACCATGCCCAGTCAGAAATAGAAAGTGTGCAGCATTGTTTAAAACCATAGAAAATGAGACGCACACTTTCTTAAGATCCGTTTTCAATCTTCATTCTCCTCTGAGTTTGTAAAAGTTTTTTCTCAAGTTGCCATATTCAGTACTAAGTTGGTCATACTCTTCAGACTGTTGAACGCTATGCGTGAAACAAAAACCTTCTTCCTCTATTCTATCATTGGTTCCACTCTGGTGTCATTGGATAAATAAATATCTACAAATGAGCCAACAGCATTCAGTCCGCTTCCAAGTGGCCCAGGACTTTAAACTTGGTGTGCTTGGTTCCCGGCCTTGCTAGAATTGACATGTTAGCGTGTTTACGGAAAGTTGTACAGATGACAAGTTAGCTCCTGCAAACACACACATATTTTTGTCAGAAAACACAAATTGCTACTGATTATTGGAGGCGGGGTCGCATGCACTTGCAGTTGCAAAGAGGTTTAACCAGTCGTACATCACAATATTATTGCTATTGTCATCCACTAAATATCGATTGTGACATATCCCGACATTCCCTTCCCCAAAAATAGACCAATGATGCATTCTTGAAGCCATAAAGTAAATCCACAGCAGATTCTTTGATTAAAAATATATGCTTGTCAGTGCTTTTTCTAGTAGGCCTAACATGTAATGACATTTTTAAAGATTATGCAGTCTGTCGATGCAGTCAGAGAAACCGTAACTTCAATAATTTATTACAACAACAGCACTCCTTCTCATCGCGTGTCCTTTAGTCCCTAGAACCCTTGAAACCTCCCCACGCAGAGTACAACAGAACCAAGCCAGATGGAAACACCTAGGTCAGTTTTTACAGGCAACTTAAGCTCTGATTGCTACTCAATGTAATGGAAAGGGTGCAACATTAATTAACGAATCTTGCACTATTTCTTCTGTGTCTTGCTTGAACTAAATGGTCCTTCAAACTTTTTTTAATGTGATGGAATATTTGCCAATTCACAGCATCTGTTGTTACTATTTTGGTGTGATTACAAGATTACAAAAGAAAGAACCGTGTTTAATTGAAAACAAATACGCAGTTTCTTAAGAAGACTTAAGAGGACAGCCCCAAGCTGTATTTATTTCTGTCGTAATCGTCACTCGTATTTTTAAAATCCCACGTACAACATAATTGTCAGAGCTCATTAACATGCTAATTTGGCACAGATAATCCTCATTCTCTGGCACTAGAGTGTCCTTCAAACAACGGATCATCTGTCAGTCTTTAAAGTCACAAAGGCCAGGAAGTCAATTAGAGTGGAACGACAGCTGACTGATCCCGTCACTTCTCTCCGCCTGCGTTCCGGAGCGACGTCGCCGACAGATCCCTATCGCTTAGGTCTAAAATGGGAGAAACCATCCCTTCGGAGGGCGGTCGTAAAAACAAACACGGGCACTGATATGAAACAACGATACGTCTGACGCCGCTTGGGGAAAGCTAGTGTTTCAGATCGATTCTTATGTCTCAAATGTTTTCTAAATACACCCGGCTTTCTACAATGCAGAGGTCACCCACCGTAACCTTTTACCTCTCTAGGGGCTTCTGTCAAACGCTGGGGGATCATATTTGAGTACGGATGGAATATGTCCATATCTCAGATGACAACAAACACGCAGAGGTATTGCACTGTATGGTTCCTGTTTGGGCGAAGGAGGGGGGACTAATAGATTTAACTTTTTATCTAAATGTATATATTTTTTATTCGATTTTATGATGCATTTGAAGTAACCTTTTATTGACACATTTTGATTGTGTTTCTAACTGTTGCTCTTGTGCTTTTCATAAAGGCAGTACTATTTCCAATTTTTGGAAAGTACTATTTCCAATTTTGGGAAATAGTACTGGAAGGAAGGAAGGAAAATTGTATGTGCATATATTGGACCAAAAACTATTTGTATTGGTGATTCGTCTTTGCTGCACGATGGCATCATCGTGATAGAAGTGGCACATATCCTGGTCATTTAATGTGTTTTTTGAGCACAAACATCTGTAAACAGGACAATGAAGAAGGGCCGCGTTTTACTACAAACAGCAAGGCCTCTGCCAGAGCTTGTTACTGGAGGAAAACAGCCCTCGGTAAAATGAGTGGGCTGCATTGTGCACTCTCTTCACACAATTTACCCGCTGTCCGTCAAGGGATTTCAAGCCTCGATCCTTCACACAAGTGAACCTCAAACTATTTCCAAACAATTCCCTGTTCGCAAGCTGCTGATATATTGGTGTCCTTTTTTTTCCTCCTTCTCTGTTTTCTCTCCCTCAAAACGTTTGGGGTTTTGCTTGAGTGTAGGAAATAGAAGAATGTCAGCCATTTTATTTTTTTTCTCCTCCTGTCTGGAGCATCTGTCAGGTCTGCCGGGGAGCTCTTCTCCGTTCACCTAATAACTGACACGACTGACCGTTAGTGGCTCGTGGCCACAGGTTGCACCACGTTTCACATCACACTAACTCGGCAGTCCGCCTCGTGTTTCCCCGAGAGAAACTCCTCGGCGCTGGGGGAAGTTGGCGTCTGGCGCCGTCTTCTTTAAGCCATTACCTCGTTACCAGCGCCTCGGTTTGTTCTTCAATTAGCTGCCATTACACAGCGCCTTCCATTTAGCGCTGAAAGTGGCTAATGGGAACCGATTTCCTCTGATGTCTCTCTCTACGCGGGAAGAGCCACAATTGAGCCATTGTTTTTTTTTCCCTTTCTTACTCTTTTCTTTTTTGTAGAGTGATGCATAATGAAGCTTTGCGGGGACACCATCCAAATCTGATAACGCTCTAGGACTTCAATTCATTCCCCATTAAAATAAATGAATGAATAAATGAAAATAAAATCAAACGCCGTGAATGCAAAACAAAAAAAGCCAAGAACAGGGCCGATTTTTCTATCGTGGACAAAAACAAAATACATTATTAACACCTCCTATTTTCCTCCGCCCCCCTCCTCTCCCCTGTCCATCCGTCACAGGTGCAAGTGCAACCTGCATGCCAACACCTGTGTGTATGACAAGGGCCGGCTGGGCTGTGAGTGTGAGCACAACACCACAGGACCTGACTGCAGCCGCTGCAAGAGACATTACCACGGCAGGGCCTGGAGCGTTGGCTCCTACCTGCCCATACCCAAAGGAACAGCAAATATATGTGAGTACTACTGCTGTGTAAAAATATCTGTTGTTGTTGTCGTTGTCGTTGTCTTTAGTATGCGTCTTAGGACACACTTTTTTTTCTGTTTCAGTGGAAAACATGAAATTGAAAATTTCGGTATCCATGTTATAATCAATATCAGTTATTGTGTAGGCAATCACTTGACATGAGTTCAATAATTTTGAATACATTTGAGCTCATTTAGATTCAGGCAAGGCGTTACAACATGCCAGGTAATGTGAAGTGGATATATTGATTGTATACACAGCAATACATACACCCAATGCTGGACATGGACTTCCTCGTGACTTAAGATGCAGCATAGGAATCGTCGTTGCTAGTCAGGCAACGGCTTTCACATTTAGAAGACATTTGTATTTATTTTTTTATAGCGATTAGGCAATTCTCCACACAACCTATTCCTTCATTACGAAGCAGCTGGTAGGCAGCTTATCCACACAGAATCGTAATACACCATCGCTTGTAAGAGCTAATTTGGGATCTTCTTTTCCTTTTTTCTTCCTCCCCCTTTCGTCTTCTTCACGTGACCTCTGAGAGGCAGAAGGTGCTCTTTTGCATTATCCCTGCTCTAATCTTGGAGGAGAGTTGAGTCACATTTATCAAATCTCATGCCTGAGGCGGGGGGCTCATTGCCTCAATAAATCTAATCCAACCACACAGGGATGAGCTGGTTAGATGGCCAGCCCCGGCCAGATGGTAGAGAGGTAACCCTCTGGTCCCTCACTCTGGCTGCCATCGCCCTGATGCCAGCAGCTCTAGCTCTAGTCTACTGGATTGGCTTTTGTTTCGTATTAGTATTTTCGGGAGGGGGAGGCAGTTGAGCTATATATTGTTGATACAGTGATGGATTCACCCCGAGTGTTGATTTAGTAGCCGTCCACTGTTTTTGTTTTTGTGTTGCAGAACGCCGCGCAGCAATGGCGGCTTCGTGTCTCGTGTTTGCAGACAAATGGTGGAATGTATGCACTCATTAGAGCGAGGAGGGGGGGGGGTCACTGTGTGCAAGGAATACCTGCGCTTGCATCGGTGCATGCTGTGTGCTCCATCACGTGTGTGATCGGTGTGTGTGCGTGCCTGTGTGTGTGTGTGCGTCCGTGTGTGTCTGTGTGTGTCTATGGGAGTTTGTTTGCAGACACGCCTGTGAACTCTGAGGATATATTACTTGATTTCCCCCTGCTCCTCTCCCTTGCTCTCTCTCTGTCTCTTTTTCTCTCTCTCTCTCTCTCTCTCTCTCTCTCTCTCTCCCTCTCTCTCTCCTCCCGTTATGAGTCTCCTCGCAATGTGTGGTTGTCACCAGATTGACAGGCCGTTATTAAAAAAAGAAAAAAGGAAAAAAAAATACAACACTCGGTCGCATCTGCGCTGAACTGATGAAAGTTGGCCTTGCCGTATCAAGTGTAATATTAACGCCTGTCTGGCAACAGCATAAAATACAATAATGTTGCATACACCAGTGACGTAACGATATTGCTCCCTTGTCTTGAATTATCCCCGGTTCTCCTGTAAGTAAAGTGCAGCCCCCACTTTCCCGGCCTGACAACATGCCGATTGCTGCCGTAATGCGAAGCTCGTGTTTCCCTGCGAGGGTATTAAACATACGGCCGCCGTATAGAGACAAATTTGCTGAACGTGCAAAATGTAATTACACTTTAATAGCTTTCATCTGTCATCAAGTCCTCCCCCTTAATCACAGGAGCCATCTATCTCACATGTAGGGACATGATAGAGAGCGGGTGGGGGCGGGGGGGGGGGGGGCTGAGGCGGTCAGCATGGATGACTGCATGGGAGCCAGGCCAATAGCCCAGGCCCCCGAAGCAAGGAGGCAGGGGGAGGAAGAAATCTCTTTAGACACCTGCAGAGCCGAAGAGGAATCACTGGCGGAATTA
>OMKI01012097.1:3747-26473 GCA_900302315.1 Phycis blennoides | reverse complement strand
CCTTATTTCATTTAATTTCCCCCCAAGGGGAAAATAAAAGTGTTTTTATATACAGTATACAGTATATATATACATATATATACACATTCATACATACACACACACACACACACACACACACACACACACACACATACATACATACAGATCCAAATAGTGGCCATTCACCACAACTGGTGACTTATATGTGTCACAATGAAGCTAATGCTCATTCACTGTCCAGCCCACAAGTCAAACAAGAAGGATAAGGAAATACACGTATTGTTGACATAAGAGAGAGAATTAATGTCCTGCCAAGAGAGGCATACATAGATAAATCCTACAAGGATGTCCCTGTATATAACCCTCTTTTATAACGTTGACACAGCAAGACACAGTATCTTCCACATGAACAATATTCAGTAAATTCAACCCTCTTCAACAGTGGACTGTATTTCCAAAGACAATACTAAGATGAGCAGTTTATCGATGTCCCAGGAAGACATAGTTTTGTGTATGAGTGCGTGTGTCTGTGTGTATGTGTGTGCGTACACAAATAAAAATACATTATACAAAGCCTAATCTAATCCACTGTAAGAACACCAAAACAATAACATGGTGGCATTAGCATTTGTTATATTAATGTTGTGTTTTTTTGTACTTCTTAATTAATTGTATTAAATAGCATTAAATGCTGCTTACAGTTGGAACTGGTCCGTGAGTTGCTCCGGGTATCTGATGTGCTGCTTATTGATGATTCTCTTCCTGTGTCTGAACTGCTGTTATTCACCCAGAGGGGGCGCTGTGATGCTTTGCTTCCCATCCTGCCATAACGTTCCTCTGAGCCCACCGGGGAACTCGCTCTTGCCTGACCACTCGAGTCAAAGTCATAGTCGGACTTGCTGTCTGACACCTGTTCACTCACAACCGGGGCAAGGGAGTTGTGGACGCTGGTCTTTTCGGTCATGCCCAAGTAATGCCGATAGTCTCGCGGAACAAATGCGCGAGCCCGCAGTGCTTGGGATTCCGAATCAACCAATGGTCTCCAAGAAGTGGAGACTCTGCCCTCGCTTTGCCTCCTATGTTGGGACTTATCAGCACTCTGTCTCATAACTCCTTCCTGAGAGTTTTTACCATGGTCTTGTTCTTTGCTGGCATTCAGTGAGAACATGCTATTGGCACGGCGCATGGCGCTTGAACGGCTGCTTATGTTGCCAAAACTGTCCTTCCTCGCCTTGGGAGAGCGACCATCTTTTCCTGTGTTGCTTTGCGGTTTGGTTAAGGTTTTCTCCTCTCGAGGAGTATCCTTCAAGCGACTCCTGCTGTCTTTATGCTGACCTGATTCTGCAGGAGGTATAGATTTTGAAACAAGAGCTGGTCTAAAGCTGCTCTTCTCAATGATAGCAGAAGGCTGTAACTCTGAACTTGGGGACTGTGAATCTAAAATGTCTTTATTTTTGGGGAGCTTTTCAGCCATAAACGAGCCTCTGCGACTAATATTGGAATCACCCCAAAATTCACGGAGGTTGTTGAATTGTGCACGATTTTGGCCAAGACTTGGAGACAATGTCTCATGTCTTTGTGTAAATTTCTGCAGATTTCCATTGGAGTCTTCTGTGTCATTTTCTGCATCCTTGTCCATTGACCTTAGATTATATTCAGACTTTGTAAATCTTTTATTTAATTTCCCAGAATTTGAAGTAGAGATGGTTTTTCCATCACCACCATCTTTGGATTTGACATTGTACAAAACCTGCCTGTTCATTTCTTGCTCCCATAAAGATTTAAGCTGTCTTATCCTCTCTGCTTTGCTTTCCTGACGTTCCGGTGGCAGTCTTGTTGAATTGGGGCTATTCTGCATTATGTCTTTGTTGGTTGAATCTTTTTTAGGAGCCATGCCTCCATCTTCAATTTCTTTGCTTTTTGTGTCTTCATGACTCTGCATTTGTGGATTAGTGGTTGAAAGTGCATTGCATCCACTCCTCTTGTAATCCCTAAACGGGCTGTGAATCGACCGATGTAGAGGGTCATTGTCCGGATTGTCCTTCATTTGCAGGGTTGTCTCTAAATGTGGAGCCGGGCTGGCCCTGGGGAACTCATCCGGCTGTGTCAAAGAGGATGATAATGATGGCAACGATAGTTTGTCTGGTAGAAGGCTTGCTCTGGATTGAGAAGCTTCTAGAGCAGGCTGCATGGCAGACCCTATGATGGATCTAGACTGTGTCCTAGCAGTAACAGTGGTAAGGGATATCATTTCATTGTTTGAACCTCGTCCGACAAAGACTGTCGAAGGTTGAGGACAGATTGAGGTACCTTTCTTTTTTGTGTATTCTGCCTGTTTGGGTTTAATATCCCCTGTTTGGATGGTGTGCTCACTACTTATCATGAAATCCATGTCTCCTTGTCTGTAAGATGGGGATATCTGTTTCTTTTCTTCTTTGGAAGTACTTTTATTATACTTTCCTCTCTCAGGGGCAGAAGCCATGTCAAATTTATTATCATTTGTTTCTTTCTGTCTCTCTTTATCCATTTGAGAGATTTCAGGTTTCTGCCGTTTGTCACTAATCACTGGGTTGAGAATTTTGGGGCCCGTGTTGCCGCTCTCCCAAAATGACTTGATATGAGATATTTTGCTTGCCTGATTTTTATCTTCATTTTCTTTGACGCTCAGTACCTTTGCTTCTTGTCTTCCATCCTTCTTTACATCTTCTCGCACCACTCTCCCCTCTGTTTTTATTTCTATATTCTCTTTCACTTCATTTGACTCCTTGTGATCTTTCTTCTTCGCTATTTCGTGAGATCCATCATTATATCTCATTCTGTCTGCATGGGTACCTTTAACCTTGATGTCCTCCTTTCTGTCCATGTTAATTACAGCTTGTTGGGTGTCCTCTGTGTCCAGCCAATCATTGCTGTCAGTGCTGCGGCTGAACCACTCAAGGACCTTTGCTATGGAGCCCTCCTCACCCTCACTGGCAGTGGAAATCTGGTGGGATAATTTGGGTTTTGGAATTGACGTCGGAGCCATGTGCTTATAAGGCTTCTCAACTAAGTTAAGGTCATAGCGTACTGGCTGATCTGAAAAAAAAGGAAATCACAGATACTATTATGATGATGCAGATTGCAAGTGCAGGTGTGCTACACATAAAAGCTATTGTCTAGCTTACCCACAAGGCTTTGTGTCATGCTTAGCTCTTCATCTCTGAATGCCGCTGAATCACTGAATGATCCATCGTTGCTAATTTTTCCCCTCTCTGGTTCCTTCATTTCATTTGTAGATAGATAGGTAGTGAGGGAATCCCCATATTCATTTGGCTTTGAATCACTGTTTTTTTTTGTGCTGACTCTTTCGATGTCATTTGGCCCATCAAGCCTGGTGTATGCGAGAGTACTGAAATAAAAAATATATAGTTTAAGTGTTAATGGAAATTCTCATTTCATCTGGTTGTAGTTAGGTAGAATTGATTGAATGATTTGTGTGACTGACATTTCTGGTGTTACAGAAGGAATGCTCATCAAATCTTCTGCTGGCTCGTCTTTATGGAGCTGTACAGTGGACTGAGCTTCAGTTTCCTGAGCATGTAATTCCACACTTCTGTCACTGGACATGCTCGCCACAGCACTCTTGGGACGTTGTAGGAGGCTCAATCTTGGTGCTGGGACCATGACCTTTGCGTTTTCAGGAAGGTCATGCCCAGGGACATTGTTAGGCAATGTGGTGCTACGCCTAGAGGCAAATGTTCTCATCTTGGGCACAGGTCTGAACCCTGTAGAAGACCCTTCAGAGGTGATGGAGCCCCCTGGTGTTGGCAGTGATTCAATTGGATCATTCAAGGGAGCTGTGGCTTCTATGTACAGAGAGCAGAAAAGACAGTGATGAAGAAAGTCTGACAGAGGGAATTGCTATTATCCTTACAAACACTTTTGTGCTATGGTTTTACTTATTACCTCCTGTCTATCATGAAATGCCAATTTGCCAATCACAAATCCGTGACCATTGTCTGTTGATTTCATATTTTGTGTGTGGGATTATTATTTCTCATGTTTATCTAAAATATGAATTCAAACCTGTGCCAGGTGACATCTGGGGTCTCCGATTTCCGGTGATTACAGGTTCTTCCGTCTTTTCATTTGGTTCCACAACAATAAAGGAAGCACGATTAAAAGGGTTGTGTCTTTGCTGAAATCAAAGGCAGAGCAACTGAATGACCCAAGAAGTGACCCTAATAACTCTTGTCTGATAGTGGCTATTCGCTTCACATGAATGCCTACCCTTCCTGGCGACCGCAAAACTGACTTGGGTTGGTTGGACTCTGCATCCAGAACACTTAAAGAGATATAGATATATATATATATTATATATTGATATAGATAGATAGACAGATAGATAGACAGACAGACAGACAGACAGACAGACGAGAAGGTTTCTATTGATATATCATCCTGCAATGTTGTCAGCTGTAACAACTGAATTGTACTGGGTCGCATTCCAAATTCGTACCACCTATGTTGACTCACTCACCAAACACACACGCAGGTTAAACACAGTGTACTTCAAATGTTTGCTATATGTAGCTGCAGCTCCATCTATTCCCACTTGACATGACAAAGGGAGTTACACCTATTACAATTGCTCCAATTCTAATCTACTTTAGAATTAGGTTGTGGTTGTATTTTTACAGTATCTAAATACTCATGTATGGGTCTAGCTGAGAGATTACAAATTCATAATTTTACTCAAAGAAAGCATAAGAGAGGGAAAGAGAGGAAAGAAAGGAAAAATAAATATGGAAAATACAGACAGACAGAGGTTTACCTCTTCTTCTCAAGAAGGGGTGAATCTAAGAGTCTGGCAGGTTTTGGTGGGGGGGCTATGTTGTGAGAAGCTCTTGGACTGGATAAGCTGGATTTTACTGATGCCTCTGCTTTAGACGGGGTCAAATCTTAAAAAAAAGAGATGTGTGTTATGCACAGCGATGACAGTCAGTATTTCATCATGCAATACTGTTTTGGTACCATGTGATGTGCCTTATATTTTAATATTTGGTTCAATAATAATCAGGGAAGCAAAATTAATAGGTTTGTCTTGGCTGACAAAAGGCACTGTGACTGAGTTAACAAGAACAACCCAAAGAACACTCCTCACTCCTCACATCCACGTACCGACGTTGCTTGGTTTTCCCTGTTTCATGGATGCCAGTATGATTTCGGACCCGTGGATTCTGTCTTTATGTCTCCGAGACTTGGCCTCATAAAACCATTCTCCTGTGAGGTACTTGAGTTTGGTTTCCGAGTGTTTGCCCCCATCAAGTAATTTCTGCAGGTTGCTGTGGGAAAAACGTATCCAGATGACCTGTATAGTTACAGTCCACTCCACGATACCTAAACATGATATAATACGTATGTTTTTCTTTCCAATCTATTCTTACAATACCAAAGCATGAAGTACTTTGATACAAATGACCTCAAACATTATGATTAACAACAGCAACACATCTAACTCATTATAAGGTGCTCTATAAAAAACCCAAAACCTCTGGTACACAGGTATTTTACCCGCAAAATGTGTCATCATAATTTTGTAATAGTGCATAAGATAGAAGATAGCGACTAGAGACTCTGCATCCAGTCTGTTTGAAGTGAATAGAAATCATGTGCCTGGGAATGACCATTCCAGCTCATCATTTCCTGATGAAAGAGAAAGGGCAGTGGTCATGTGAAATACGGGTAGCACATTATACACACGATTGGCCTAATCCTTTAACACTGCACAGAAAACAGCCATTCACTCTGGTACTTGTGACCAATTCCATTACTCAAGGAAAGACAAATAGCTTCATGCCTTTCTAAAATCAACAAAAGATCTCCTGAAAAGACAATGCTGCTATGCTGCTATTTACAGTGGGAATTTGTACTTCTTGTTTTGCCTTTGTATTTACTAAAGCCTGCAGCAGGACTGTATGACGCATGACGCATGACAAATGTATTTAATTAAACTCACACTCATGCACATGTTTTGGAGTTAGTCTATTAGGCTAGTGGTCGGTTCCATACGCCCGTGGCATCAGATCATTCGGTTTACTGAGTTACTGCATCTGAATTCAAGACTTTCCGTGGTGATGTTCCTCAAAGCAAGGTAGTTCTCGCTCTCTGTTCTGTTTAAACGGTTTTCATTCCAGTAAGACTAAAACGGTCCTGTTGCCCTCTGTGTGGAGTTAAAATGTACTGTAATCTAATTGTCATGGGTTATTAAGTTATTCTATTATGGCCATGCAAAGATCCCCCCCCACCCCACCCTTATTTTTCTCATGTAAGGGAAGAAGTTCACTTGGCGGATTGCTATGATTGAAGAAAGGAAGTTAATATGCACCAGTCATATGCAGTCATGAAACTATCCCTAGACACATTTATCCAGAGCTACTCAATGACAATCTTCAGATACATGTCGTTAAGGAGCAGGTAGGGGTTAGACATTGGGGGTCGAATCCAGAACCTTTTAGAGCGCAGTGAAACACCCTAGCCACTAGACCATCTTGCCCCAGTACAAACTTATGATGTGACACATAAATGTGACATGATAGACACCTGAGTCTCTCCTCCTCATGTTTCTTGAGCTCCGTGTCTCTGTTTAGCACCATCATGATTCGCTCCTGCTCCTCGTCCGTCAGATGGCTCAGGTCTATCATGATGTCCCTCTCTGTCTTCCACCTTTTCATAGGTAGGAAAATAAATGAGTACACAAAAGCTCTGATGTTAAACAACCGGTAAGGTTGATCGATGTCTGTAACGTAGTTACATGGAAATACAGAACATCACGGATTCAGAACAGTCTGTTGTTTTAGTGATTCTGAATACAGGAAACACCGTATTAAACAGTAGTATCTTGTGCCATAGCTGGTAGTTTACGTAAACAGTACACATAAGTGCCCCAAAAAATTGGCCCCAAAAAACAAACACTACCAAAACGTCTCTGTCTCGATATCCCATGTCTTTAAATAACACAAAAGTAAAACTCAAGAAACCTCTCCTTCTAGGATGGCTAGTTGTAGTTGTAGCAGTTCATAAAACAGTGAAACACTGATCATTAATTATAGAATGTTATCTAGAATATAGTTACTATAACCCTGACACTAACTCATGGCTACCCTCACGCTAATTTACAATCACCTTTTTCATTGCCAATTTTATATTCTAAGGGCTTCTGTCGCCTACTTGACTAGACCTATTTAAATAAATTAAGAAATGTCGTTTGGGACTAATCTGGATAAACGACAATGTTGTTCATTAATTAATAATAGCCCAATAATAATAATAATAGCATAATAGTATGCTTTCTGAAAAAATATATGATAAAGCAAAAAAACAAAAAACTATCTAGTGTGATTGCTTTTAATTACTTTCTTACCTTATTAAGTTTGGGTGAGTTGTACGGAGTCCAGGCTACCTACTCAACTAAATCATTCTTCTGTAGTCAGTGGAGGCGATAAACGACAACAAGAAATATCCAGTCGGACAGGTAGTTCTTTTCACCACTCTCCTCAAATGCAGGCTACCTTAACCAAACATTGTTACAGTACTAGCTTTAGGCCGTTAAGCAAAACACGGGGCTATCTATCTGACAGTTCAAAATATATATATTACACCAAAAGACTAGCGGGCCATTTTACCTGACTTCTGCGGAGTTTCTGTCGGAAATTGGGACTAGAGCGCAGATGCGAGGCGGACACTGATGGCACAATTCCACCCGGACGGACGTTAGCAGTGCAACAGTCGGAGCGCGACTGTACAGAACACACCCCTACACGTTATCCCGTCCTGAAAACAATGCGTTTCCCATTCATTACGTGACACATGTTAACCAAATAAGTAGGCCTAGTTTAATGTGCGTCAGAGTGTATGAATTGTTTTAGATTTCTAACAACCTAAACGCATACTGCATTGTTTCAAATAATCGCTAACCAAATGGCGCAAATCGTCCAGCAGGTGTCCCTAGAGTCAGAAGATAATTTTACTCTATGGTCGAGAATTTCAGCGTGCATAATGGTTGGGATACCAAACACAACAATATGCAAAAAAGAATACATGAGATGGAAGTCTATGCCAGCGGCTTTGGTGACGCATATGTTATCTTTCCATTATTCAAATGTACACAGTAGGGCTACCGGCTGGTAAATTACTGGGTAAGTAATCCCATTCGACCTCTGAACAGTCAGGTGATACATTGAATGATGCACATTGATACACATGAATCATTTAATGTATTTCAATATCAAAATGAAAACGCATCTCAGGGTACTATAATTTGGCCCTATAATGTAGTAAATGTGACAAAATCACACACAAACAAATAATACAATAATCCATTCTCTGTGGAAGCTGCTCTTTATTTGAAAAAGAAAGTAAAGACCTCAGTCATCGTTTGCTACATGTTCTAATTACATAACGAAAAATAGCTGCGTTAAGACGAACGCAGAGAATATCCTGAATCAAACTTAGGTAGAGTCAAATTTGATTGAATTGCTTTCATATTTCATACATCTTTCCTTCCCGCTTAATGAACAGTCTTTTTTTTTTTTATATATATACAAAGAGCGCCGATCAACAGTGCTCCACCCCACCCTGTTCCACTGGATCTTTATACAATTAAATTTACATCAAAACTGTGACCCCTTCCTCCATCAGCGAGGTCCCATGACCAGATTTGGCCTTTCCCCTTCCTCCAACTACCAGCAGGGGTCGGCAAGAAGGGGGTAGCCAACGTAGAAAGATGTGTGCAACATGAAGACAACTCTTTCACATTCAGAGTAAAAGGCAGCCATGAGTACGGTCAGTGAGTCAATGGCATGCCAAGCTTAAAGCAAAATGGAGCCCACCCTTTCCCACTGTGATGCTTCTGATATTGTGGATGACGTGTGTCCCCCCCCCCCCCCCCCCAACTAGACAGAAAATCGTTCCATTGCAAAAAACCCTAGGCACAGAATTGTCTATATACTGTAGGTAACTGACTCAAACTCTACACCCTGCACTTGAAGTACAATGGAGATTGTGAAATATTTTCATCTAGTAAAAATTGTTCTTAACACAAAACTGGAGAATATTTAGTGCTCTATCATTCCGCGTAATAGGTGTAATTTAATATAATAGCTATTTTTTTTACTCTACCTCTCAATAATACAGTCTGAGATCCATATTTAAAGGTGAAGCAACCCCACAGGTGTTCAATGTAGTGTACATTTACTACCCCAGCCCAGCCCTCCCCTCCCCCCGAAGTCTTAAATCAATAATCATAAATAAATACAAACAACACACAAGGAATGTCTACTGTAAACACGGTAAAAAAGACAAAAACTAAACAGGTGTAAACGTCATTAGCATCACTACTTGGTGACAGTTAAATTACTGGAGGAGGAAATAGATGATGATGATGATGGTGGAGTTCTGATCGAGCAAGGAAAAGGGGAGTCCTCTTGATTTTCCCAACATATCCTTCGTCATCCTCACCACTGCCCCCACCCCCCCTTACCTCCACAAGCTTTTTTTCGTCCAACCGACGCCATGTACATAAACATGATGAACAGTTTTTCAGCACCCATAACTATCTTTACAGGTCACACTGTAAAATGGATGAGAAGAGAAGCTCAACAAGGGGGGGGGGAGGGGCTGGTTGGACAGCAGCATCACTTGAAGTCTTGGGGACAAATTGCGAAATAATCGAACAGGGGGGGGCGGGGCAGGGGTTTGTCCAATATGTCATTCGGAGACGGTTGCCATGGTTTCCGACAGTCACTGCCGACCACTCTGTTCGTGACATGTCTCGTATTCAAAGGTGTGTGTGTGTGTGTGTGTGTGTGGGTGGGGTTGGAGAAGGTTTCTCTGAAGAGTGAGACTGCACAGTAGACAAAGCTCTGCCACTAAGAGTGTGGTCCTCACAGAGACGCTTCCCGCCACCATTACATGAACTGCATCTGTGGAGAGGAGAGAAACGGCAGATCTTTTGACACTTCTGCTGATTTGTTCAAAGGCTTAATCTATTGCTTCTATTTTCTTTCATTTAGAATGAAAAAAATTATTATTACAAAAATTATTATAACGAAATATACAACTATGACTAAAAACAAAACAAAAAACGATTGGCAAGCTACGATTTGAGTCTAATCAATAAATCTGTTTATACAACATAGGACCCAAAAGAATATTGGTTGAAAAACGGAGTGGCTATTTAAAAGCCAATGGTCTGAAATGTTCTAAAATAAGCAATAAAATTATGAAACAGAACCAAATTGAATGATCCAAATGGGACATTAACTAAAACAATTAAACAATCAAACAAAGGAAAAACATTTGGAGGTTGAAAGACAGGAAAGACAGAAATAAAACAAAAGGAGAAGATAAAAAGAACGTGAGTCTGTGTGTGTGTGTGTGTCCGCGAGAGAGAGAACGAGAGAGACAAAGCAAGAGAGAGCTGTACCTAGAGAGAGAGACGGGTCTACAAGAAATCCTTGAGAGAGAGCTGTGCAAATGGGTCCTGTCCAGGAGCTCGGAGAGGACTCTGGCTGGAGGGACTAGAGGCTGCAGAGGGCTACGACGGCAGGAAAGAAGGAAGAAACGAGAGGACATAAGGGGGAGGAGAAACGGAGTGGGAGGGGTCAACAGTAGCCAATTAAAGAAAAATATATATAAAGGGGGCGGGGCCAATAGGTTAGTTATAGGATTTCGGAAGCGATGACAAAATGAGAAGAAGAAGGGAGAGAGGAAGTGAAGGAGAAATAAACAAAGGGAGTCAAGAGGAAGGATGGATGACAAGAGATCCATCATTTCCTTCTCCAGAAGAGAATAAAAGGGCCCCAGTGGGGTTAGAATCGCCATTGCTAGGGCGCCACGCTATCCACTCACACCACAAATACAGGGCTGTCACCATGTCATATCTTGGCACCTGACCACAGTGAATACGAAACAAACAAGCCACTCAACAACGGACAATCCTGGCTTTTCATCCCAGACTTTAACCACAGCAACCGAACCATGAAAGCGTCCTGAATTACAACAAGCCCTCACCTGCGCACTGGACACGGAGCCAAAGGGGTTAGGAGGCCTCATGACGGGCTGGTTGTACATCATGGTGGACTGGGTCATCATCCCCATGGAGCCCATTGGCGGGGGCTGCCACAGAGAGGGCAGAGGGGAAAGTTAGTGCTGATGTTTTCAACACATTTTCCATTCTACGTTTTTCTCACAATCTTTATTATATGATGCTGCGTTGTGATGGAGCATCTATATTTACAATTCCAGTTTTTCAAGTATATTGTTATTAACATGAAAAGCACGTTTCAAGTTGACCTTGTCAAAATAATGCAAACGTACTGTTCCTGAGATGAATCGGAACAAACAAACAAAAAAACTAATATGTACACGGTAATGGTGGGTGAACTGTAGGGGGCGTTAGATGAATGATACTCACCATGCCGTATCCCATCATGCTTGTTGGCGTAGTGGCAGGGAAGGCCATGACGGATGTGGGCTACATAAAAGAGACACAACAGAAAAAACTGGTGAGAACAAGACACACTTGTTGTGGTACGGAACAGTTGGAGAAACAGCGCCATCGGCGAGGCCATAGCATCCTTTTTTACTAACGACAATGTATAGCGGGGGCCAATGCTAGCACGACAGGGCCTTTGTGTGAATCACCATGGAAACGGGGTTCCAGGTCGTGGTGGGCGCCGCCTTGGGCTGCCAGTTGGTACCGCCGGTCAGCCTCTTCTCCCCCGGTTGGCTCCAGTGGATGTCACTGTAAATTAAGACATTCTAATATTAGCCACGATGTCTAGCTGCAGCTCCAGGACACTACTCCACAGTGCTGTTTGTTTGTTGTCGCGTAGCTATGCAATGCCAAAATAAAAAAAAGGTCACACTCGTGGACCTATTTATATGACGGGGGCGGGGGGGGGGCTCTTACTTTTTCGATGTTCCATTTCCAATGCCAAGGTCTGTGGAGAGAGAAAGAGATGTGGATAGAGGGATGGCGGTTAGACGTTATCGCATGGTGCCGTTTGTTGGACAGTACAGTTCTGGTGACATGGATTATGTAACATGATGTTCATCATTTGATAATCTCTGCTTATCTTCTCCTCGGCTATGTATACATTCAGCTCACTTAGATAGTGTAGCATTTAAATAAAATATACATCATCATATCACCGTTATTACCACAAATACTAAATTGCGCTGTTAAAACATTTGGTTATTTTAGTAAGATAAGATCATGGGAAGTATATGGAAGCCCAAGTGGGGGATAGAAAACATCCCTTGATAGAAAGGCAAGGAAAAGGGAATAAAAAAAACACAGCGACCAGAGGCTAATACTCACTGCCCACAAGGTTAGCCAGGGAGGAGTCAAGGTCATCTGACACAAGCTTATCTGGGTTCTGAATGGAGCACAGACCCTGGCTGGACCCGGCTAGAGTTGGCTTCAGGATGCTCCCGGTGATATCTGGCAAGGTAACAGATGTTGGTTTCATTAAATATCTAGAAATATATACCTCCTAATTGGCTAAATACAGAAGCACTTTGATGGTTGGGTAGCATGTGCCATGGCTCCTTGGTGACCTCAACAGTTATTCATATTTTTATCTTTGGTGTCATGAATAATATCTGCGAGTGTATTTTAGGGGACATGTGTAACATTAGTTGACATCATTTAAATTTTTTTCCGTTTCACGTTCATGTGTATTCAATGTTAGGCTCCTGCCTTGGCCCTTGGGCAAGGCACTGGCCTGATTATCAAGGTTGTGACGAATTTCTCGTTGTGACGAACTGTGACTTGTACTGTATGTGACCACCGTGTTGAAAACACGTTCTATATTGACCGTAGTGAGAAGGCATAGGTCGGGAATCTGCCTTTGAACTCAAAGGACCTGCAGCCCCACCTTGAGCACATAGAAACCCTGCCCGCATTAAATATTAAACCCCATGTAAATTCCAGAGCTGTGTGTGTGTGTGTGTGTTTTGCGTCTGTCCTCACCGTCAGACACCAGAACATTGCCGCCTGCCGCTTTAGCTCCAAACACTGACTCAAAGTCGACCTGCAGACCCCCTGATGGGGTTGGCTGCTGGGTAGGGGGCTGTTGTGTTGAGTACCCTTCAGGGGGAGAGAGCAAACAGGGGGTGAGAGACCATAATTGTAAAACAGCCACCGGTGTACCGTTTCTAAATATGTCTAAAGAAAGTCATGGACACTATGTACATAGAACACAGTGATGCACCTGGGTTATTATGACCTGACGGAGGTTGTTTTAAATCAGACTGCTGTGTCACTCTTCATTCTGTTATTAAAGTAGCAGTCACAGCTGAGCTTTGAAAATACACCAGATAAGCTTCTACCCTCCCCGAGGGGAGGTCTGGAACTCTGTCCTCTACATACGACTCGGTACAATACCTCTGAATAGACCTGCTACAGCAGAGGACTCGGTGGGGTATGGAGCCTGGTGGGGGAGGTGCTGGGCACCAGGCACTGGACCACAGAAGGAGTCTGACACAGGAAGCAGGAAGTCGGAAGAGAAAAAAAAGGAGACCAATAAAGAAGTTTTCAGTACAGTGCCAGTAAACAAGCAAGAGAAGACAGAAATCAGCAAAAGAAAAAAATAAATAAGGGAAGGTCAATTTGAATTCAGGTTCAAGATTAATTTGGGTTTTTTTTTAGGAGTAGCACAGACATAATGGCCTATGGGGGGGAGAATATTAGGATATATATCCAGCTCTGCAATAAACTGTAGGATTACAAGGTCCATTGGGATTGTATTGGGTAAAAAAAACAAGAAATATCCTATGTTTGCCAGGGTCGGGAAACATAGGCTGAGATGGTGATCCATCAAAGTACCTGACATGGAGTGTTCTATCCGCACTGTACGTTTGTAATTGGTTGAAACGGACGAGTTTGTGTCAATAAAGGGATTGTAACGATCTGGAGGATCAAAAATAGTGTTGGTCAAAGAAAAACAGATTTCAACTTATCTAAGCTATCTTAGCTCTAAGGTATTGCTTTATATTTCTATAGATCTATTTCTATATTTCTATATATAACACATTGCACCACATCGGTGTCGTATTGCTGGAGATGGGAGGGTAGGATGGGCAGATGAGTTGTACCAGGAGTTAGGACACGCCCACATGGTTTGTGATTGGCTGAAGTAAGTATTCTGTGACCAGAATAGTAGCATGAATTACTATATAGGGTAAATAAACATTAAAACGAAGGAAGAAAGGGAGATAATAATAAGATAATAACAATAAGGTATAAGGTAATAAAAACCTTACACACACATATAGCTTATTCCCATTAAGAAATTAGCAAACACATTAACCATGCTTGTGAGACATGCATCGCTACGAACAAGTAACACCAGAGGGGCTATGAGTGAAACAGGGGGAAACTGGGGGATATAAAACAAAAAAACGCCTTTTACCACCAAACATTTCATGAGCGGACGTCCTAGAGGGAAAGCTAACACCGTCCGAGGACACGACAGGTATGTGAGCGGCATCAACAACAATTTTCGAGAGGAAAGGGTTAAGGTTTGGCATGGAGTCGTCCCCAGCTTCGGCAGAGGTGAAAGGATCTAGGCAGGCAGAGAGAGGAAGGGAAGACACAGAGAGAGAGATAGGCACACGTGAAAGACAAGATAAGAGGTGGACATCAGAAAGCATGCACAACAGGTCAGAATAGAACAGAACAGTATGAGGGAAGGTGGAAGCTGATCATGGAGTTGAGGGAGGTGGCTACATGGGGTTCCTCACCTGCCCAGGCAGTCGCCACTGGAAGCCCCGCAGAGCCAGACTGCATGGAAGGCTGGAAGGTGGACTGCAGATCAAACAGGTCGCTCTCCATCTTTAAAGCACTGCGGGAAAAAAACGCCTTGTCCTTCAACCATCAATCAAAACCTAGTATAAAATGTGGAATTGCGTAAAAATAACAAAACTAAGCCAAATACAACATAAGACGTAACATAAGCTCATTATAAGGTGCTCTAAAGAGCCACAGTAGCAGAAAGAAAATATTCATTAATGGACAAAAAATGCATGCAACCACCAAAAAATTTAATCAAAATGTCCTGAACTTTTATGGACATTCATCAAATAAATACCTTTTAGACAAGCGTAAAAAACGTGAATCTTTCGCTTTAAAAAGTATAACCGATCAATTATATGTACAGAGCCATTAAATAGTGTACCCATTTGAGCAGCTGGGAGTGAAGAGGTCGATAGCTGGGGCTGTGCTGATGGTGCCCCCGGTGGTGGAGACTGGTGATGTATCAGTCGTGGCAAAAGAAGGCCTCTTAGAGAGCTCCTTCAGCCTCTGTTCCTAAGAAAGGACACGTTTTAAAACCCAAACAAAAACCAAAATGGCAGTCGCATTGTGACGCCCAAGTAAATTGGTTGCTATGGTGTGTCATGTGTTTGTTTGTTTTCCTGGTTAAACTCACGCAGAGTGACACAGTTTGGATTACTTTCCCCTCCCCTGTGATCTGTTGAACTTTAATTATGCATATTACATTGCAAATACTGCAGAAACCGTAATTCTATGTCATCGTTTTAGACTTTTTATTCGAGATGTTTCTATTTATCCTGAATGACTGCTGACACCTGCTGACACCATGCACCTTGTACATTTATACTTTGGCAAATACGTTTCTGAGTTCTTCAGTACCTTAAGAGCTTTCAGCCGCGCCTGCTCTTCCTCAAGAGCTGCCTGCTTCTCCCGCTCATCCACTTTAGTGAACGACATCCCCGTGCTCGCTAGAGATGACACTGCATTGGATAGGGTACTCGCCCTGTAGACCAAAACAAAATTTGTAAAAAATACCATTAGTATATTTGAGGACTGAATTGGGACTACTGTAGTGGAGAACAACCAATCTCATCTCACTAGACATGGTGATGAGAATGTATTGCTCATTCCTTGATTTACAGTATAAGATGCATGGGTTGCATGGGTCCTGGGCCAAAGAAACCTCCGCAAGCATAGTGATGGCGTGAAAGAGTTTGGGGAACTGTTGATATAGTTTAGAGCCGGGAGACAGGAGATAGCACCTACCTGCTGGCAGCAGTGGAGTCTTTCACCTTCTTGCCCTCTAAGGAGGCCAAGTGCTGCTCCAAGGCTTCCAGAAGACTGCTGGGAGCCTAGCAGGCCAAGAGCAACAAGTTAGAACACTGTGAACATCTGTCCATTTGGGCATCAACAACTGCTAAGCCGGGGTGGGCAAGGCAATGTAAGGATTTCTATTTAGTACTAAAATGCTACACTATACAACATCATGACTATGGGGCCCTTCTGCACATTTAAGTCAAGTTAAATGTTTAAAAATGTTGTATTATGGGTTTGCCCACCACTGATCAATGATTGCATTCCAGCTGAGAAGCCATTTTGGATGAGCGAGAACAACAATGTATGTGAAATGATGCACCTTAGGCCCTTTCAACAACCTGGCCATTGTGGAGCCGATCCAATGTCCTAGCAATGCGGCTAGGACATTGGTCAGTTTAACAATGCCCTTTTAGGCAGCCATTGTCAAAATGAGCTACATAGGGGGTTTACACCTCATGGGACACAATAGTGAATTACGTGATTTACCACAGAGAGACTTTTTTCCTTCAACTGTTTTTCACCACGATGTAGGAGAGACAGAGTCAGAGCAGGAACATGCAAAGAGACAACACTAAAGCAAGTCACAGACACCGAAAGAAGAGTGAGATGATAGTACTTACACAAACTGTGAACTAAAGTGGAAAGATAAAGGGAAAATACAGAATATAAAGGTGGTGACTAGCAGTGACCAGTTGTGTGTGTGTGTGTGTGTGTGTGTGTGTGCCTGTGTATGTACAATATGAGAGAGGGGGTAACTTGTTTAAACTTAAAATTTACATACCCCCCCAACATGTACACTTCGAGGCGAATATAGGGTTTGTGATACACATTGTGAAGACACACAAGTTCTAACTGCAGTAGCAGCTTCTAATCTCAATTAGTCAGTTCACAGAAAGCTTGCCTTTATCACCTTTATTTAATGTAAAAAGGTGGAAAAGAGAAAAAGAGCGCTAAAAGACAAAAACAAATAAAACAGAAGTAGAGGAAGACTAGGAAGAAAAGGGGCCTTTGTTGGGAACATGCGATAAAGAATATCATGCACTCTGTCTTATCTTGAAATAACATTTGTACAGGGTGGAGTCTGTGTATTTTGTTCGATATGGAGACTGTTTAAAGAAGAGTTGGTTACAGATAAATAGAAATAGACTAGAAAACATAATTAAAAGAAACATACATGGAAAGAAAGAAAGAAAGAGGTTCGGTCTTATTTTTGTACAGACCAACAGAAAGAGTGCTTGGCTACATATCGCTGTACTGGCATGTGTAGGACTACTGCTGGTTGGATTCAGAACGGATTTCAGAGGGTTTAAGCTTACCTGAGAAAGATCAGGAATGTCCCCTCGATCAATTCCCACCTGCTGTTAAATGAAAAACCCAATTGTAACTTATATTGGCTTTACATAATCATATAATCAATGTACTTTTCCCTTTTCTAGCCAAGTAATAATGGCACAAATTTCAATTATACATTTAAATTAAACAAGAGCATAATTTGCTACCTACCTCCGCTACTTTGAGGAACTCTGATATCCGGGTCATTCTTGTTAGAAACTTCTTATAGATGTCCAAGCCTTCTTTACACTGGGTCTTCTTCATGTCAAAGTATTTTTCTACATTTGTAATGGATGATGGTACTGGTTAGTCTTTGGAACAAGAGTTGATGTCGACTTTGTCTTAACATAACACAAACTTGGGCAAGGAGGGATAACAGCTATCCTATGATTACTCTTACCAAGCAGGTTGATAATTCCTTCATTGTACGCAGCAAAGAGCCTGATGGAGTCTTTGAACAGGAGCATGAAGGCAGCGTTGATGACTCCATTAGTGAGCTCATTGGCATTGACCTGAAGGCAAGGACCAAAGTGAGCTCACATTCATCCTGTACATCTGCCATCTTTGCTGACAGAATAACAAAGCACTGGTGATGGAAAAACAACTGACTCACAGAAACTGTGGATGTGAACACCTTGAACACCATCTCTAATAACAAGTTTTGCTCTCTCCCAACTATTATTAGCATTTGTTTGGACAACGTTGGCCACAATTAAATCGACATCATTTTACTATCAATCACTGAAAAAGCTTGTTAGAAATATACTTATTTGAGATATTATTGACGTATAGTTACAGGGCCGTGAACCCTAAAGAACCAAATAGAAAAGTATTTTAACTTATGTGGGTGCATGCATGCTCTGCCAAGAAACCAATGATGAGATCATATGTAATCATTGTGGAAATTATGCCGGGCGTGGTGGTATGGAACCACGGCTGTAACAGAAACCAAGCAATTGCACCGGGTTTCTCCTCAAGATACTCACGTTGAAGTCCAGGAGGGCGTCCATCTGGTTCTGGATGATAGGGATGGTCTTGAGCAGCTTTTCTGTGTTCATCGTCCTCATCACTCCATCCACGCTGCATGGACATGTGGGAATCAGGGTAGGAGAGAACACACCCACCAGAGAGGGGTGGCCAACAGAGTAAGAAATACAGAGGATGGAGAAAGATTCGATTAGATGCACTACTGAAAAGTTATTGGGTATATTTTGCTGTACCCACAATTTTATGTAGGCCTACATGTAAATAACAAAGCGCTGCAAATACTTTTAACAGCCATTAAGTGTATTGTAGTTTTGAATCCTTACCCTCGCTTTACTTTAGTGAAGTCAAAGGCGACCTGTCTGTAAGAGACGGCCTTCTCGTTCAGGTAGCGACTATACCTCCGGATAAATGTGGACATGTCATAGCCTGCAAGAGATATGACAAGATATTAGTTCCTACTACTCATATATGCACTAACCTGTATAACCAGTATAATCAGGAAACAAATTATTGATTAGATGAGTAATTTACCTTGTAACCCACTTTTATCCAAAAAATTACTGAGGTTGAACAGTGTATTCCTTGAAGCCAAGTACTGGACAAACCGCTGTTATCCAAAAACAAAAACAAAGAAGAATGGCAGTCATTGACAACTGATCATTCTTCTTTATTTAACTTTGGTGCTTTTGATTATACATTTGGCAATTGATATTTTTAAGATACAACTAGCAGTACAATCCGCTCATAGTGTATCGACCATGCTCACCTCATTGCCATAGACCATGAGGTGGTGTGTGGTGATGAGGGACTTGAACACCACCACCCAGCTGGTGTTGGTGGTCCGCTCAAACAGGGAGTCTGCCAGCTGAGGAATGTTCACATTCATCTCGTTGGTGCAGTGGATCAGATCTGAGGAACACAATGGCCAGGAACTTAGTGCTTTGTAACAAGCAGAAGAGTTCTGCACTGATTCAACATTGGGCATGCTTATCTTAAGGGGACATAATGGATCATCATGTGATGTGCATCTCCAAACAAACCTTACTTAAGTCTGACAAATGTGCTTATGGGAAGTCTGGATACACATATAGGCCCCTGCTATTATTTTATTGCTGGTCTTTGAACACTGGCCAGCCCTGTTGAAAGGAACTCCAATTGTATCACCACATTTCATGTAGGCCCAGCTCAAATAACCCAAAGTCTTCTGGTGATCATAAAAGAACGGCATATGTCCTGTTCATACTGCAGTGCTTTAGAGTAGTGCTTTAGAGTAGTATCCCACAATATCTCTGTGGGACACAGTAGCTAATCCAAGTATTATCATTTAGAGTTAATGCAAGGTCAAGAACTATGCAAACCGTCATATCTGATATATTGATTTGCAAGCTAAATCATTAAGCGATCCTGCTCTAGAAATGATACATCTCATTACACATTACATATATTACATATATTATAATGTAGGCCTATACAATATTTCATCATGCAGTTATACCGTAATCAAACTGTTGACACTATGACAACAAGGGATGCCAAAACTTCTTAACACTTACAAAATTATTATACTTTTACAATTATTACGTTTAGAACGCTGTAGCATTTTTAAAGCAATATAAAAAGAAAATAATAAAAACAATAACAATAATAAACAATAACATTAAATAATATTGCAATATTTTCTCTTTGCGTTCATCAAAAAGAGTGCTAGTTACTAGCACTGTTAGCTCGAGGAACCAAAACAGGGGGGTTGCTATTGGTCCTGCCAGTCACTGCAGAGACAAGAGTGACAGTGTAATTGGGCCTCACTTTCTGCCCTATATTTGCCAGTTTTTGGAGTCAGGATTTGAAGTAGGCCAGGATAACCTTCCAGGGTAGCAGCAGTTAGCATGGATGGCTGAATGACCCAGAGAGGGTAGAAAAGAAAGACAGGTAGTAGTAGGTCTATCTGTGGTTTCCATCATGATACCTGTGTCAGCTTGCTCTTGTAATGAACTTTGTGATATGTTTATAAACGAGGCTAACGGGAATATACAGTTCTCCAGACGTTGCCTGTAATGTATTTACTTACTTTCGATTCATGATTCATGTTTTCAACTGTTAATATTGCCATAGTTATATTCCAGGGATGGGCTGCCTCTTATTGTATCACCACCCCTGGAAACCACCGGTTTCCCAGTGAGAAATAGTCTTTGGCTACCAACTTCCTTAATATCAACTTAAGAACTTAAGTTATTATTCACACTGTCCCATATTTGTCCATGCACAAAATATGTAAAGGCCTGCATCCGCTGTGCTGTCTGGGTTTCACAATTATTTCCACATTTTGACACTTCACCTGAAAAATATTTGGGATTCTAAGGGAAAGTTCTATTCAAACACAGGAATGAAGCAACAACATTTTGCATGATAAATCATAAATTCGAATTGATATTTTGTGCAGAGAGTCCAGGAAAGAGATGTGTAGGGTTAGGTGAGGCTATAAAAAGCCATTTAATACCAATCAATATTTATATATTTCCAACCTCTGCCAAATATAAACGCTTTCAAGTGTTGTAGAGGAAAACCAAATAATAAATCAATACCTTTTCTACAACCTCTTTTTAAACCAGTTGTTTGCTACACACACCGATCCTGACAGTGACCTAACCCCATTGTACTGTGTATGCATGAACAAGAGAGAATGGAGTTGTCTTGTATCGCCTCTCTGTTCTCTATGTATAAGTAGGAGGGAGTGAGTTCAAGTCACACATTGAGTGGCTGGCTATGTTTGGCCAAACCAACAAGACCTCAACACTTTGCCAGCTCCCCCTAACTCATCCTAGCCACAGCAGAGAAGACATGCTAACTGGCACAACAGGTGCAGAGGTATATCAATAGAGCCAAAAGCCTTGTGACTTTTAGAGACATCAAAGTGCTTGGTTTAGATAAACAACTTTTTTCAACAATTCATTCCGTTGTTCAAGTTCAATAACATATCCTATAGTTGCAATATGTGTAAAGCTGAAATAGAGAGACCACAGACCAAAGTTTCAAAACAGTAGGTGACTGGCATTGTAATACATATATTCAAGTGTGGACATTTTGAGTCCCAGGACATCTATCATCAGAAGACGTGTCTTACTAAGTGTAAATAAGGGTAACTGTTTCTTTTGAATACCATCCTACCAGGTCCTAGACTCACATGTTAACTTGGGTAAGTAGATAGTGCCCCTAAAGTATATCAGCCAAGGCATAAAGGCACCTTACGTGTAGGTAGGCAAATAATAACGCTGATAATAACGTAATAACGCTGCATTATTAATTAAATCAATTTGGCCTCGGTATAACAACAAGAGATCATAATTAGAAATAGGCCGTAGCATTATTTATTATGTAATAGGCCTACATTAAAGTATGCATCTGACACAACAAAAGCACAGTAGCCACATGTACAGATCATCATGCCAAATTATCATAGTGGAAGCCATACATCCTATTGTAACTTTTAATTGTAGGCCTCTAACGGGGCCCTGTCGGCAACTCTACATCTTAGCATCAAAAACAGCTTACTCCATTTTATAGCAACTAACGGAAGATACTTGCTTTACATTGCATACCTAACAGATACGCCAAAGAAGCCAAATTGCCATGCAATATTCCGTTATAATAAAAAATACAAATGTGGTCAGTCATTGTAGATAAGTGCTAAACGACTGCTAGCTAAGCTAGTTTGACAGCAATTCAACGGGAGGAATCAAACTAATGCGAAGTACTTCTACAGAATATGTGCCAATAATGTGTTTGCTGTGGCCGGTGTAAAACTACTGCTGGATTTAAAGCAGCATTTTGTAGTTTCTATGGACACCTCCTTGCTTTAAAAGGGCGATTTCGTCCCAAGAGTTAACATCACAGCCTGTCCTGAGGCTTTGGGGCCCTGCTGGGATCGTCGCAATAGCTCTGCCATTATTCCTTTAATCCGAAGAATGGCAACACGTTGGGTTATTACTCGGGATACTTACAGTCCAAATGTTTCTTTTTGGGACCCATTATTTCGTGAGTCGTGGCCTTGCATACTGTTTTGGATACAGCCGACCCCGTCACACTGTGCTGGGCTGCGGTGATCCTGTCCGTAATGCTCTGCCCCGACATCTTCCTCTATGGATGCAACAAAGAAGCACAAACGCACACACTGTGGCTCTTCCTTCGCTTCTTCCTGGCGGATCTGAAGTTTGTATCGCCCCCCGACCCCCTTTCCCACCTTGGGAAATAAAATGTAAAAAAAAAAAAAAAAAAAAAAAAAAAAAAAAA
>OMKI01012095.1:5794-16774 GCA_900302315.1 Phycis blennoides | reverse complement strand
ATGGTCCTCGGCTATAACACTTCAGGTGATTATTGTGTGTGTGTGTATGTATGTGTATATGCGTGTATGTGTACAGTATGTGTGTGTGTGTGTGTGTACATGCCTGAAGAGCTTTGGATGCTAAAAACAGCAATTTAAGGTTTTTCAACGCAGCCTTTTGTAGCTGAAGTCTGGGTGGCGTGTGTTTATGTGTGTCAGCACCTATGTGTGAGGGCATGTGTCTCCCTGTCTGACACATGCGCTATATTTAGCCGCGGCAGCCAAGGCTAGGCTGTGGTTTCTGTGTGTTGTTTAAATCCATCCCGCGGTGACATCACTTCCTGTCTCCAGCCGTGGTTCAGAGAGGAGGTTCATAGCAGTAGGGGCTTGGTACTGAGTCCAGACCAGACTAGGAGACAAGGGGGGAGGCGGGACCTAGAGAGGAGGTGGGTCTAAAGGAGTCTCTGAAGGAGGAGGAGACGGGGCAGGTTAAAAGGTGACCAGAGAGGAGTGTGGCTCATCAGGCTGAAAGGAGCCATGGGGGCTCCACTCATGTGATACTGAGCAGAGGAGAAGTCTTGTGGATCGCTCGACTGGAATATAGACTAGCATTACCCCTCTGTGTTCTGGAGTCCAGCTTGTTCTGTCGACGTCAAACCGTATTCTACTGTCATCTAGTCTGGTTCTCCTGGTGAGGTCCAATACGGTGAGAACGGTGTGTGTATTTTACCATAAAGCAGTTTACATCTTTTTGTATCAATAGTGTGTGTTGGAACCTGACTTAACTGAGCTCTGTGTAATCTTTGGTGTTAGAGCCTCAGACATGGTGGGCTGTGATTGTGCCGTCCTGTGTTTGAAATCTTTAGCTGAAGGAGGGATCCCCACTCTGCGTTGCTTCTCAAGGTTTCGTCCTTTATCATGAAGGGAGTTTTTTTCCTGCCCTTTGATGGGCTAGGGTTAGGAGTCCCTTTTGAGACCCTTAACAAATAAAATGGACACGACTACTGGATTGTCATTAGATCCTCTGTTAAACCTCTGTGTGTTTGTGTGTAGGTGCGCTCCGAGGTGCGCTCCTCTATGAGCAGACAGCTGGAGTCCCTGCGGTGCAGGGAGGTGTGGCTACTGGGTCAGATCGACCTTCTGGAGCAGCTGAAGGGAGACGCGCTGCACCAGCAGCTACACCACCTACACTTGGTGAGGGTGGTGTACTGGATGACTGGCTGGTTGTCTCGCTCGGTTTCCGCTGGACGGACGAGCTGTTTGAAATAACAGGAATAAATACGCAAATTGTTGCTTACTTTCAAGCATGCTTTCAATTCCTGCCGTCTGCGTCCGTCTTTCTGTCTCACCCTCCGTCTCGGTTTCTCTCTCTCCAGCTGAAAGGTCAGTTTGACGTCATCGCTCATCAGATGGAAAACTCCGCCCCCAACCACCACCTCGCCAACCAGCTCACCAGCTGTCTGGAGAAGTAAGATTTACAGGGGTGGTCCCCTGCTTCTTGATGACACAACATCACTTCAAAATGCTTTAATTACTGCTTTGGGTCCGTTCTGCTGTGTTGGGCTCACTATATATTTGCGTGTACAGAGGTGTTTCATTGTGCGTGTGTCTTCTGTGTAGTGTCAGCTTTGCCGTGTGTGTGTGTGTGTGTGTGTGTGTGTGTGTGTGTGTGTGTGTGTGTGTGTGTGTGTGTGTGTGTGTGTGTGTGTGTGTGTGTGTGTGTGTGTGTGTGTGTGTGTGTGTGTGTGTGTGTGTGTGTGTGTGTGTGTGTGTGTGTGTGTGTGTGTGTGTGTGTGTGTGTGCGCGCGCGCGCGCCCCCGTACCCGGTTCTCCATCCTGTAACATCTGGTTGCCGTGCTGAAGGGTGCGTTTGTTTTCTCCCCCGTGTGTCCAGGCTGTGCTCTCTGAACCTGACCCCGGAGGAGACCCCGGACCTCAGCTTCCAGGCCGACGCACGCTCCCTGAAACAAGCCATCACCTCCTTCGGACGCGTCGCCACACAGGTACACCCCAACATCACGGGTACAAGTCGGGCTCTCAGCCACAAGTGGCGCTATTCAGCGTCGCCATCACTGAGCTAAGACCTGCTGGGACTAGCGGGGAGCAATCGCATAGTGAATCATGAAACACCATCCATGAAGCCCAGCTCTCCAGGGGTTGGAGCAGGGGACGCCAGTTAGGGTGGAAACTCTCTGGTCTGTCAGAGATCAATGAACCTTGTTGTTGTTGCTGGGATGGTCAAAGCGTCAGCGTCAAGCATGCTGCTCCCACAGTGTTGACTGCTGGGCAGGACTGGACCTGAGTAAATATGCTCAGCTGCACGTGTCTCCTCCCAGATGTCCTGAACTCTGAACCTTTTAGAAGTGACAACACGCCAGGAGAGGATAAGGCCTCCAATGCCAAAAACATGTTGTCCCACCTGCAGTCAGCAGCTAAATATTATCTCTGCGTGTCCTCCACTGTCCTGCACCCACAGCAGGTGTAGATCGTCACTGATTTAAGAATGGATGTTGTTTCTATAGTTACTGATTTAAAATGGATGTGGTTTCTATAGTTACTGTTTTAGACTGGATGGTAGTGCTTATAGTTACTGATAAGTCTTTTCTTGTTTCATTAGCACCTGGATGAAGCTCCTGCCTGGAGCTCCTCCCCTTGCCCCACCCCCCAGAAAGCCTACCTGCTGCAGAGCTCTCCAGCACCCAAGAAACAGGTAAACACTGACGCACCCTGAGCAGATCTAATAGGGCTCACAGCTCTATAGATCTGCTCTATAGAACCAACACATTGAGAGATTGGACCAGACCATAACATGACCTACCCCTCCAGAAGCTGGAAACTGGATCTCTGTCCAGCTGGCTGCTGGGAAGCCGTCCAGCGACCAGCCCTCTGATTGGCTACCAGTCCAGCAAGAACCCCAAGGATTGGCTGGTGCCACAAAAGGAAAGCAAGGTGAGGTCACATGACAGGAAGTCCTTGATGAGTGATCATTCATCCTCCTACAGCGACAGAGTGACATCAGCAGAGCTCCGTTTGCCAGTAGAGCAAAAACACTGTAGAACTTTTTTTGTCTTTTTGTGTTTTGTTTAACTTTCAAACCCTGGAGTATTCCACCCCTCAAACTCAGAGCTACTGTAGCCAAGCCCATCCATGAACAACATATACAGCCTATGAATATATGAATGACTATCATGTATACAAAGGATGAATATATCATGTATACACACTTCCCACGATGAAACAAGAAGGAAAGGCCTGTGGAGTGCTAAGGTGTGTGTGTGTGTGTGTGTGTTCCAGGCCCCTCACCCCGGGCCCCCCGTGTACGACATCAGCGCGGCGTGGGGTCATCTGAAGGACCTGGAGGCGTGGCTCCACCGGCCACCCGTCGCCCGGGAACGGACCAGCAGCAATGCCAGCAGCTGTAGCTCCTCCTTCTCCATCGAGAAGATCGACGAGTCAGAGGTCAACATGCTTCTGGAGGAGGGGGAGGACGGGGGAGAGCGGAGCCAGGCGGACGAGCTGGACGACTGGCTCATCACTCCCGCAGCGGATGCCACGGAAACGGCGGCGACGGACGCCGAGTGCTGGAAGGAGGCGTTCCGGCCCTTCCACGAGAGCTGGTCCTCCAGCGAGTGGCTCCCCAAGCCCTGCACCTCCTGTTGCCAGGCCTCCACCGTCGCCGTGGAGATAGAGAACCTTGGCAAGCTGGTGTGCCTCAAGACCCCAAGTCCCGCCCCCAGCCCCGCCCCCACCCCTTCCCCGACCCCCTCCATGCTGGAGGCGTGGCTGCAGGTGGTGGCGCCGGTCCAGCAGGTGTGTCGGGCCAACGAGGCGTGTGGCAGCTACTCGGAGTGTGTGTGTGAGGAGAACTGTGGCCGCCAGGCGCTGAGCTCCTGGCTGCTCAAGCAGGAGGGCCGCGACAAGAATGGACTCCCGCTCGACAAGACACGCCCCTTCCCCCACCCCGACAAGACACGTCCCTTCCTCCACCCCGACAAGAACGCCCCGCCCACCAAAGCCGCGCTGTACCACTCGGACCAGGAGCAGAAGGTAAGACCCTGTAGTATAGCGCCTGGTTCGTCAGGCCTGAGCATCTCCAACCATGTCCATCTTTACCTCCATCAATCTAAACCATAATAATCATCAACTTCAGTCAACCCAACACGTCCCAGCAGTTGGACCAATGACCAATGAATCAGTTAATGTTCCAGAACCATCATCATGTTCAGCGTGTGTGAAGCAGTCCTCTGTGGTGTTGGAAGGTAACAGGACTGCTCCACTTCTCGCTAACCCTGAACTCCTTCTCCTCTCAGGTGCAGGCGATCCTGGAGGCCTGGCTCTACCCCAGCAAGAACTCCTCCTCCCTGTCTGCCTGGGTGGCCGCACCCGGGCAGGAGAAGCCCACCTCCTCTACCACCACCTCCTCCTGGGAGAACCCCTTCCAGGGGCCCCTGCAGGCAGACCGCTGGGTGTCCGGGCCGGACCGCAGCCAGGACACTGATGGGGATGGTACTTCTGGGTCAAGGGGTCATCATGAGGAGAACCAGAAGGAGGAGAACCAGAAGGAAGAGAACCAGAAGGAGGCCCACGCCAAGCCAGAGGAGGACAAGTGGCTGCTGAGGAAGAGGAGCCAGCAGGTGAGTTGTGAGATGAAGAGGGAGGGTCAGAACGGTGGTTGAACAGCATGAGGTTAGGAGTGCTGGCTGTCAGCACTGCCTCACTGTGTGTGAGGGGCTGGGTAGTGTTGTCCTGATGGTAACCGTGGTTACCGCGTGTGTGTGTGTGTGTCTCCAGGAGCGTCTGGCCCTCCCCACCATGTGTGACCTGTTCTCCTGTCTGAAGGTGGGAGGGGAGAAGGACAAGTGGCTCCACAAAGCTCCTATACAGGTAACCATGGCAACGCCACATAAACTACAGTCATTTTGTAGCAGATTGATCAACTAGATGTTGAGTAGAACAGGACCTGACCTCCCGATGTCACAACGGTGGGCTGATGTGTTGTGGTTTCTCTTCCAGATGTGAATCCCGGTGCCTCTAGGATATTAAACTACTTCCTGTTGCTCAGCGCACCCCTGGCCCCTCCCCCCTGGACGGACATCTGGCACGGCCAATCAGAATCCAGATGCCATGCTCCGCCTCTTCTGCTTTATAAAGAGCTTTTAGTTTGTAGAAACTAGATTCTACTTTTGTTTTTAATCAGGATTCCTGATTTCTGGCTAATTTGCAGTTTTGTTCTATAATATTATATATGACTAGAAATTGTTATTCCACGTGAGGAATTACTTGTGCATAGGAATGCCCGTAATCATTGAGAGCGAGGGGAGCGAACCACCAACCCTCCGGTTGTGGAACCCACACTTTACCCACTGAGCTATGCCGTCCAGTTGACAGCGGGAAAGCAATTGGCGGACTCAAACGTAACAGTCATTTTGCCTCCATTAATTGCTGAAATTTGGTGTGACAAAGAATAATGACGAAAAGCGATACCTAGATTGTGCATTCCTATGCACAATAAATATTAAATATTATGAAGATCACCACTATTGTCTATCATAACTAGTCAAATCAGATTCAACTTTTTACTTTATTTTATTGGTTTTTATTTGAGCAGCTTGATTAAGATGGAGGAGAGTTGTACCTTACTCCCTGTTTTAATCTCTGATCTAACTAAACCACCTGCACAACATGATTCAACTCTAACCTGCAGGATCAGCCAGGTCTCGCTGCCCCTGTGGGGTACGATGGGACTCGGCCAAATCTATTCTACTCAACGCCATTCTATTTTTCCACGCCCTTATTTTGGCGGGACAGAACTACTACTACCCCCACTTCCTTCTGATGGAAGCTGTGAAGCAGCAGTGTCCCTCCCTCTGCCTTGGCCTGATTGGTGGAGAGAGCACGCCGATTCTAGAACATTTTGTTAGCGCTTGCCCAGTGAGGCTCTTTCTTTCGGTGCTGATGACGTATTTAAATCTATCCCAATATCTCTTCTGATGGACTGTTCTGCTGCGTTTCTCTGCCTAACTACACTCAATAAAAATATTGCTCACATAAACCTCTTCCTCGTCCTCTTCAACTCTCCCTCAGGTAGGCTTTATTAGTCTACATTTTAAATAAATATTGATCCCAATTTGCCTTACACCAGACTGGCCCAACCTGTTAAGTGGGATTTAAATTTGCTTTACAAATTTCCTGTACAACGTAGAGGAACTGTAACAAGGAACTGTAACCTAAACCAGCAGATCTTTTGTTGGGGGCGAAGGTTAGACTACTACCTTGGCCTCCTATAGAAACACATACAGACTGTAGATGTTGGCCAGTCGCCCCTCCTGAAGGGGTTAGTTGGACGTGGTCCATATCCAGTAAGAACAACGTCCAACCCACGATTTTAAAGTGACAGTCTGAATGTCACTCCGACCGAGACCTACCGTCCTCTGGGCCCGGGACTGGCTGGGTTGAAGACATGGCCCGGAGGTTAACGGACTGGACCTGAACTCTACTGGCATAGTGATATGAAGCTCTCAGCCCCCCCCCAGCTGTCAGATAATGCTGATAGAGTTCCCTTGTAGAGCAGGGCCCCCTGCCCCCCCCCACCATGAGGGGCCTGCCGATAGCGGCCTGCAGGGAACTGTGACACCGAGTCACTGTGTCACCCGATTCCCCCAGAGGACGGCCTGTTCTTTCCAAGCCAGGGTGGTCAGTGGTCATGGGACAGTGTGGGGCTGGGCTGTTGGGATCGTCACCATGGTAATCTATGCCGTTTCATCACCGTGACTGAAGTAAAATCGTCATTTAGAGAAAACAGGAGTAAAATCCTTTGTTTTTGCCTGTCTTCCCAAAACGCATTTTTTTGTTAAATGTCAAAGTGTTGAATTCCAGCTAAGAGGGTTAACTTGCTCTTAATGTCATGTTTCTAAAGGTTATTCACTGTCAGTGTCAGCTAAATAGTAACACATTGTCGTGCATCAGAGAGGCCCCTGTGGTGTTTTGTTGGACCATGTGTTTGCCTGGTGAAACGGCCCACCGCGTTTTCCAGACGATAACGTTATCCCGAAGGACTGAAGAGACAAGTGAGGAGCTCTGATTTCTGAACCAGACGATGGTTCACAACCTTGCTCGTCGTGTTACTATCCGAGTTTGACGTGACCAGCAACACCAATCACCATTCAGCCCTCTGGGTGTCCACCCCCCTCCTGCTCCACATAAACACACAGGGTGGTCCTCACCTCACGTAGCACAAATGAACACTGCACTCATAATATATCAAAATGAATGGTACATCTGACACAATCAAGGGAAATGTGCAGTGACAGCGTTGGGACCCAATAAACTGCCTCAGTCTGAGCAGAACTTCAGACCCAAAGTCACCGCGTTAGGTCGCTTGTTTCTTTCATAAAACCATTGAGCAGCTAGGACTGTTTACTCTGCAGGAATATTTTTATAACAAGCCGACGTCCCCTGTAACACTGAATGGGGAACTTTCATCGGACTGAAACCACTCACTAAATCTGGAAACAGATTAATGGACTGGACTTTGGTCATGTGACTGTGGTCAGAGCGTTAGAGATTGACAGACAGTCTTTGTACCTGTTTACAATGCAAAATATCCCTCTTTACACCAACTGTAAAAGGAAATGTAATACATCACGCAAGCTAATTCAACCCCTTTTATGAGACAAACGTGACAAACGTGTATAGTTATATTTTTATGATGACTTTGTGACCCAGTGTTGTCACCATGGAACATGAGTTTCACCGTATTAATATAAACATGTTTGTGAACACATGTTAGGTTCCAGAACAACCCCACCCTGGACACACTACACTCAGACCCTCATGTATAATGCAGAATGGTCAGTATTTTAGCATCAGTGATGTACTGCCAATAGGTCTGCTGTCTTCATGTGTACTTTTAGCACTAACAAAATAAATGTAGAGTCTAACTGAAATGCTGTCAGGTCAACTCATCACTTGAGCAGTATTTTGTGTATGTTAAACATGGGTTTAACAGTAACAATATAAAGACAATCTAATTCACTTAAAGCATTTCCAATGTTGTGGTTTTGTAGAAAATGTAACAGGTTTACAAGGCCTCGGTCAGGTGTTGAAAGGACCAAGCATGTATTTGTAATGCTAGCTAACATTCAGATTCCAACAGATTTATTGGCCTACAGGTAATAAAGCACGATAAGAGAAGCCACCATAGATGTTGGTTAATGGCAGCACTAACCAACATCATGATGGGATGTTGCATAATGGGAGAGGTAAGAAACACAGCCTTGTGTGGTTTACTGTCTTTAAAAACTCTCTCAATAACATGTAATTTGGTCTTTCAGATTGAATTTTGTCTATTACCTAAAGCTAGTTCACATGTATTTTCTAAGAGTAGGGATTTTATATATATATATATATATATATATATGTTGCGTCGCCATATCCCTTATTTAAATGGCAATACAAATGATATCATAGCATAAGCCTGCTTTTATTTTATATTGACAAAGTAGTTTGACCTACTAATCACAGAACCACTAGTGCCACCTACTGGTAGAAATACGTGGTTTAGGTCTGCGGTTAAGGTTAGGTTTATGTATTAGGTTAAATATGTTTAGGTTTATCTATTTGGTTAAATATGGTTGGGTTTATGGATAAAAGTTTGAGGATGGTCCAGTTTAGGTATAAGGTTCGAGGTGATTTAACTTCAAACATCAGGTTAGAGAAGGTTCACTTCAGGTATTAGAGATGGTCAAGTCTAGTTATGGGGTTGAAGGTGGTGGGTTTAGTTTTTGGTTGACTTTAAGGTGACTGAGATCATGTTGTGACAGCCAACTGCTTGTACGACCACCATATGATGTTTGACGTAGATGTACAGGAATAACCGGACTGTCTGGTGGTGATCACCAGAGTCAGGAGGACTGCTCAGCCCTCCAGGGGGGGGGGCTCAAGCGCGGGTACGGCTCGGCCCTACGGAGGGCCCACGGGGCCCTCCCCCACACACGCACACACACCCCCCAATACTGTATTGAGGGACATGGTTCGGTCCACGCTTCCGTCCAAACCCACCAAGAGCTGGTCCTGGTGTGTTTTCACGGTGCTTTCGAGGATGGGGTGACGGTTTAGTTGGGAACAAGAACTACTTGGGTGAAAAATAAGTGAGTTATTTAGTTATAACAGAGTGTATCTATCTAAATACAATAATACAACGAATGCATATAATGAATAAGGTCGTAGAGTCGCAGCCTGGCTCGGTTTGCTACAGGTGTGTTCGTGTTGGCGGTACATTTACGACAGTGTTTGCGACATTGCTGTTCGGTCTTTGTAGTTTTTTCTGGCCCCTCGTCCAATGAAATCAGAGAAGTACAGAACGCTGCACCGGAACCGGAAGGACGGCCAGAGCGCGAAGCAGAGGGATGGGCTGCGCTCCCGGGGCTGAAGCCGCTCTGCCCATCCAGAGCATCCGCAGATCGCTGCTCTCCGGCGGCGTCGCAACGGCTGCTTAATCGCTGATGTTCCGCTCCGGTTCTGACAGAGAGGTGCGGCAGGAATTGGCAGAATTTCGTCGTGAGTCAAGTCAAACAATAAAGGGAAACGTCTGCGTGGATTGTAAGTCACCCCGAATCTCGATTTAAAACGATTTTAACGATCGGCAGCAGATCGACCCCCAGAATGCAGAGCTCGGCCCGACATCAACCAGACCACCGGGCTCCTGTAATGGGCGACATATGGACCGAGTGGTACCCAGACAGAACGCCGGCCCAGATCGGACCCCGCGCTGCCTCTGTCCAGTCCGGGGTACCGACGGACGGCCCAGGTCGTCCCCACGACGCCTCATGTGTCGCTGGGTCCGCGGTGCCGCTGGGGGCCCGCGGGGCTCCTGGAGCCCGGATGGCTTTCCTTTCTGTTCTGTGGGGTCTTCCGAACGACCACCCCCATCCATGTGAGGCTGGGTGACCCCGCCAGGTGGTTTGTAGATTATTGTTCTCCACGGAGACGACCTCCCCAGCGCTTTATTAAGTCACCATCTTGGTCAGCGGGGATCAAACCCGCGGTCCGTTCGGGCCTGGTGTTAAACAATAGAGGAGAGACGAACAATCTGTATGGATGGAGAGACACGACGCGTAGTTTACGCATCATGTGTGTCCTGTGCGCAGTGGCCGTCCTCTTGATGGATGGACCGGGTTCTGCTGCACCCCCCTCCGGGCGGGCCGCGGCTCGTCGGGGGTCTAAATGGTCGTGTTAGTGAACATGTGCACCAGTGTGAATGTTAATAACGTGTAATAGAAGGAAAGGCCAGACGGAGACACGGCGGCCTCCTCCGTGTAATCCTCTCCCACAATGCACCGCGCTTCCTGTTTATTGTGGCTGCGCTGCGAGCTCCTCCGTGTTCATCTGCTCTGGGTGGGATTCACCCCGCATGCGTGTGCGGTAAGGTGCGTGAGTGGTCTAAAGGGTTCGCCATGGTGCTCTCTGCCTTTATAGAGTTGGTGTAAATAGACGTTTCGTCTGAGTTTGGTCGCCCTGGGGTGCGGGCCAGATCCTGCGCTGCTGCTTCCTCCTCAGGCGTTTCCTCTCGCAGGGCTCCTGGTGGAGGCTCTGGGGTGTCGCTGGCTGTTGGGTGAAGGTGATGTGTTTGATTGGTGTCGTGTCGATACTCATGGAGTGGTTCGCTAACGTCCGTGTGAGATTATATTGCAGATATAGGGTGAGTCTATAGCTGGACGTCCACGAGCCAGGACGTCCTCGTGTGTTATTAAGGTGTCCTGTAGGGGTCAACCATGCACCCCACCTCTCCACAGACACCATTCAATGGATAAGATTCGACATGTTGCTGCTGAGTGTATAATATCAGATCCTATTTGTGTGTCTTTTCAGGCATTGTAATTGGCTGCAAA
The DNA here is from genome assembly GCA_900302315.1 of Phycis blennoides. Classification (NCBI taxonomy): domain Eukaryota; kingdom Metazoa; phylum Chordata; class Actinopteri; order Gadiformes; family Phycidae; genus Phycis; species Phycis blennoides. The sequence continues at coordinate 5,906 of OMKI01012095.1, read as the reverse complement.
GTCCCAGCTGTGCTCTGAAGCCCGCCTGCTTCAGAGTGGTGTCCCCCCCCCCCCCCCCCCCCCCCGGGCCCCCCCGGGGGGGGGGGGGGGGGGTCCGGGCCCCCCCCCCGGG
>OMKI01012094.1:20533-30863 GCA_900302315.1 Phycis blennoides | reverse complement strand
CTTCAGCATGGCTGAGTGTGCCGTCGTCACACTGATCGGGGAGTGTGTGTGTGACATGATGTGTGTGGGATGTGTGTGTGTGTGTGTGTGTGTGTGTGTGTGTGTGTGGGAGGGGGAGGGTCTTTCCGTTCAACTAGATGTGATATGAGATCCGGTAGTGTGTGACAGCAAGTGATACATTGTTTCCATCAGGACCATCTCTCTGTGTCCCCTCTGATGAGGTTGAGGGGTTGAAATACACAACCCTTGGCATTTACGGTGAAGAAATGGGTTAGTGTTTTGTGGTAGCGGTGCATCGTTTCTGAGATCCAGTGGTTAGGCATCGGACTATAGATGTAAGACCTGTCTTCATTTGCCGTATAAGATAAGGCCAATAACAAACAGAGATGCTGTGGTTGCCGTATGGTCATGTGTAGCCAGAACACAGTGCTTCACTCGAAGCAGTAGCATTTCGATCTCTCTAAATCGAAATATTGAATTCGGCGCGTTTCATGATTATTACTACGTCATAAGACCGAAGCAGCAGCGTCTGGATTTAACTGGACAATGTAGGAGTCGCTCATCTAGTGGGCGGGTTTGGAAATCGGGCATTTTTTTTCGGCCACTGTGCACGCCGCCCTCAGATCGCAACAATGCGCTGTATAGGCCTACTTTTGTTTACACTTTTAATGGGTCATGTTGTTAAAGCCCTTAACAATGGCCTCGCGCTGAAACCCATTATGGGCTGGTTACACTGGGCGAGATTTATGTGCAATGTCGACTGCGACGCGGATCCCGATAATTGCATCAGGTAGGTCGGATCTCTCAAGGCAGTGTCCGTGTTCCCATTCCAAACGTTAACGATCCAGTGCAACCAATACCAGTTTTAATATACTGAAAAACACAAGATCGCTGTAGCTGATCGCCCAATACGGCACACGAATTAATGTGCCACCAGTTCGGTTCATGCGCAACAGACCATGGCCTTTCGTACAATATCTCTGCGTTTCTTGAGTATGAGTATATGCTGGCAGTCAGCGGTTGTTCATGCAGATGGCAGACGTGATGGTGACGGAGGGCTGGAGAGACGCTGGATACGAATATGTCTGCATTGACGACTGCTGGCCTTCACGCCAGCGCGATGCCTCTGGTCGGCTGCAGGCAGACCCCAATAGGTTCCCATGGGGCATCAAGAAGCTGGCGGACTATGTGAGCTGCCCGTTGTACATTATTTATTATTAACTGCAGGTCCCACGTAAAATAGGATGTTGCATTGGTTGTATTTATACACAATAGCGCAAATGTGTAAACTACTACAGATTGCAGGGGCACTTTTGTATCGTGTAAAAAACGCTAAAACAAGTTGATCAAGTTTCGCGTGTCCTACGCGCTTCCTGGTGCTTTTTTTCCGGTGTTATGGCGCCATCTATGGGTAGAGGTGTATTACTACTACAACAAAATCCCAATCTTCTTGTAAATCAACACAGCTTATCAATACAAGTACTCTTTAATTCACTTTAGTACATAGTATATGGAGTAGAATACTAAACAAACCCACAACTGTCTTGATAGCCTAGTGGTTAGTGTGTTCAACTCCCAGGTCCAGCAGAAGGGTACTACTTTACTTTAATAAGTAGAATCCAGTTACACTAGCCCTAAAAGGCTTCTGATTAGCTTTGTGTGGAGAGTAAACACACTAGTCACTAGGCCATCAAGACCGTTTGTTTAGTATTGTACTTGATACATGCATTTTTCTCTACCTGGAACATTCCGTGAAAAGGCCCAGATGCAACTCGATGTATGTAACTTAAAAGGATAAATAACATAATATCTATCGTTCAGGTCCACTCCAAAGGTCTGAAGCTCGGTATTTACAGCGATGTCGGTGCCTATACCTGTGCGGGCTACCCTGGAAGCCTGGGTCACTACGAGACTGACGCTCAGACGTTTGCAGACTGGGGTGTGGATCTGCTTAAATTCGACGGCTGCTACATGACCGCACCTCTCCTTGCAGAAGGTGAGGCTGAATGGCCACAGATCTTGTGACAATTTTCGCATAATCAAACATGAACCACAGCTTTTCTATTTTTAGGCCACTTAAATGACATAATTTTACCAAGTGCAGTCAGTTCAACTTTAACTCACAAGTGAGCTAATTGTGAACCACTTCTGAAGGAAGTAGCCGATTGGGGAACTTAGAATTTAGTTTCGATGGGACTCATTCCCCCCAGCGTGGACAGCCTCGCTGTAGGGCAGGACAGTAGCGGGTCATGTACCGAAACACGCACTGAACCCCAATGGTTTTGCTTTGCGGCGCCAGGTTACGTGAAGATGTCCAAAGCCCTGAACGCCACTGGAAGCGGCGTCGTGTACTCCTGCGAGTGGCCGTTGTACGAATGGCCTTTCCGAAAGGTGAGCGACACCTGAGGTTTGTGAGCCGACACGAAAAACGATGGCGAGCGCACGACAACAGCGGATACATCAGCAGGCGAACTCTCTCTCTCTCTCTCTCTCTCTCTCTCTCTCTCTCTCTCTCTCTCTCTCTCTCTCTCTCTCTCTCTGTGTAAATGGTGACCATGCCTTGCAGCCCAACTACACGGCCATCAGGGAGTCGTGCAACCAGTGGCGTAACTACGCCGACATCTACGACTCCTGGGCCAGTGTCAAGTCCATCGCCGAGTGGACCGCCGCGCACCAGGACACCGTGGTGCCCTCGGCCGGGCCGGGAGGCTGGAACGACCCCGATATGGTGAGAGTTCTGGTGTGACCCCCGATGTTCTGGGGGGCGGAGACTGCAGGCGAGCCAGCACTACAACATGGACTGGGAAGTCGTTTTCAACATCCGCGTTAATCACAACCATGACATGAACCTGAAAGTGTGAAAGTGAAATTGGCCCGATTTCCTTGCATCGATGACTACAAATTTGCCATTTGAACGACGTACACCGTAATCCCATACGTCTTTCCCCGTTGTTCAGCTAGTGATCGGAAACTTTGGCCTGAGCCACGACCAGCAGGAGTCACAGATGGCGCTGTGGGCCCTGATGGCCGCTCCTCTCATCATGTCCAACGACCTGAGGAGCATGTGTCCGCGCTCCAAGGCCCTGCTGCAGAACAGACGCGTCATAGACATCAACCAAGACCCACTGGGCAGGCAGGGGTACCGCACCGCCACGGTAGGCTCAACTGGGTCTCTGGATCAAACAGCAGGGCAGTAAAAACCCATTTGAAAACGGGGTGTCCTCGTAAACCACCAACAGATTCAGACTGAGACACTGACACTTGAGATTCACAAAACGTACTCATGATCTGAATTTCCCTTCAACAGCTGGGTTCGTTCGAGGTGTGGGAGAGGCCTCTTTCGAACAATGTTCTGGCTGTAGCCATGCGGAACAAGGAAGAGATAGGAGGTCCACAGAAGCTGCCCATCGTCAAAGTGCCCGGGTGGAGGCTGTGTGGTTCCCAGTGCAACGTCACACAGATCCTGCCTCAGTTCAAAGAGCTGGGCATCCAGAGGCAACAGACTGCTCTGGCCATCGCTGTGAACCCATCAGGCGTGGCACTGTTGACAATTCGGCCCATATCAGACTAGGCTCACAACCACCGGACAAGGCTGAGCCAACCTCAAATAAAAAAAAACATTTCGTACAAAACAAGTGGTTTTACACAATTTGCAAACGTTTTCTAGTCATGGGGTTGTTGGTGAACTTGTCCGCTTTTAGGTAAACCACAGAAGTGCATATGCCTGTCTGAAGTGCCGTTTCTGCTTCATACATTATAAAGAGGCCAAGTCAGCGGCTGGGTTGCCTCGTCTTCACCAAAGTGGTTTTGAAAATGGAGAAATTACAGACAGGGATTGAGTAACAGTAGCCACGTTTAGTACTTGCACCACATACAGCCATGGCATGTAAAGTCATCCAACAAGTGAATTACATCATAGCAAAAGGCTATTATTTATTACATTGTGAATAGGAAAACCTCAGCAGTTCAGCCTGCTCTTGCACAACAGCCAAATGGCCTCATTTAGTTAAATAATTAGATAAGTTGAATTTTCCAAGGTAGCTTCTACAGTATAAATTGTGGGGATCAATCTGAAAAGTACACACACACACACACACACACGACTCAAGATAAAAAACAGGAAAGCAAATTTCGTTCAAAATTTATTAACAGTGACAACTTGAAGACACAGCCACAGCTTAGAACTGGATGACCTGGCCCTGAAAAATAAAATAAAGAGGTTAAAGGCACAATAATGAGCATGAGCTCCAAAAAAAAAAAAAGAATTGAAGCAACAATTAAACCTCCATTACAAAGGCCTCATCTTAAATCTTTACATTTCCCAGGCTTGGTGATGCATCATATCTACAGTACTTTCAACCAAGACATAACTTGAGTCTTTTCAAGCAGGACTGGTGACACTTTTAATTAACGACTCGAGTCCCTGAAGGCCGAATTTTGACAGAATAATCAAGCCACGAGGGGCACGTAGCTCAAAAGCTACAGAACACTTTCAGGCTACGTGTAATAGTGTTATAAGTCTTGGGCCAATCGGCCTCACATTCAGGAGTCCACCTGCAGTTCACTAGACACCGACTGAATGGCCGTCTTTGGTAATAATGTGATCAAATGATGGGCCACTGCCGAAACGGCATAGACCGGTGCAGTGCCAGGATCTGTTTAGTTACCCTACAGAGGTCCCCTTTGATGCCTTGCCAACAATAAGTACTGCAAGTCTTTCCAAAAATTCCTCCAGATATGACCGCTGAGCAAGCATATTGCTGCTCATCACACCTTTTATTACAATTATTCCCAGGCCACCGGAGGATATAGGGTCATGATCACTACTGGGCGACTAAGATTTATTGCCCTTACTGTAAGCTTAATACCTAGTATGTAGATGACTTGTGGCTTCTTTCATTGTAGATATAACAGCTGTAGCCTGGCCTACCATTAACACACATACAACATGAGCCACATTGTTGTGATGGGGCTTACCTTTCTCTTCTTGTCACCACCCAACTCAAAGTGCTTGCATCTCTTGATGGCCAGCATACGCTTTGATCTGCAGTTGGGCTCCACACACTCTAGCCTCAGCACAATCTTCTTTGTGGTCTTAGCCTGTACACATAACACACCAGAATGAAGCAGGCAATACCACTATCCGCACAAACCCCAAAACTGGACAGGTCTGGACAGATCCCATCATTGGATCAAATGTTACCTTTTTCCTGAAGATGGGCTTGGTCTGGCCTCCATAGCCGCTCTGCTTTCTGTCGTATCTCCTCTTACCTGCGAGAGATTACAGAAATTACAAGACGACCGTCTCTAGTATTTGTAGACTTTACAAAGTGTACATTTCAATACTAAAATACCATGGTGGGGTTTCAAGTTGCCAGGGCATTCAACAAATACAGGGCATTTTTAGCCAGTCCATTAGTCCATTCAGAAAAATTACAAAATGGCTCAGACTTCTTGACAGACAGATGCTCATATACACTAAAGGCATGCTGATACAGAGGATGACCCAAGGTGTAATATCAGAGTTTATCATACAATCAAGCAAGACTTTATTTTATTACATTACTTTCATGATTAGGGCACTCCATTGAGGGAATTGTGACTATTGCTGGGTACACGTTACAGGATGTGGGTGTATCGTCTGGTCAATACTTCTCCCATCAATACCTGTGCTGGCCATTGCCAAATTAAACCAGCAAGGCCAATACGTCTTAAACACTTGGTGCCACCATCCACAAAACATACCCTGTGCATAGAGGGAATCCTTTCCCTTCTTGTACTGGGTAACTTTGTGGGGCGAGTGCTTCTTGCATTTCTTGCAATACGTCCTGCGGGTCTTCGGGACGTTCACCTTCACACACAGAGCAGAGTCAACACGGGCACCAAGACACTTCACCAGTAGTCCAAACGTGACATTATCTGGTGAACACACACGATTCACAGAAACGCTACACAATTCAGATAAAAAAAATATATATATTGAGCAGGGGCATTGCGCAGTGTGGTAAAATTGTACCCAACCAGGTGCTAAATGCCCTAAATGTAAATGGTAATGAGGGATGGACACATGACGTCTATCGGCTAGCAAACTACTGGTTAGCGTTGGCGCCTGGTTATAACAGCTAGCGTTAGCACGAGTGTTTATTGCCCGCAAAATATAAATATAAACGGCTGGATTATAATGGGTTTGACAATGGTAATATGATGTGTTGAGGCCACAACGGTAAACATGTTTTTCGTCATATAACATAGAATACGCTTTGATAATACAAGTATGGTACAAGGCCTGGCACTATGGCCATACAGGAACCACTATGCACCTAGAGCCAGAGCGATAATAGATCCAATAACATAAAAATCTAACAAATGATGTCCCGGATTTAAGAACTAAGGTAAACAGTATAGATGTGACTATGTATCAAGAAACTAAATGCATTATTATCAGTAGGATTGCAGTAGATTTGACAAAGTATTGGCGAGGAAAGATTCCATACCATGGCTGCGACCCGATGCAGAGGAAAAGAGAGAGCGCTAGCCCGGAAGCACTTTACTTTAAAGCAACCGGCAGTTTCATTTGAGGTGCATCATTTCTAAAAATACGCCACCCAGTGGTTAAATAATAATATTTCAGTATGTCTCAGAAAAACAGACGGTATCAACCACCTCCCCCTCCTCTCACAGATAGAAAGTGTGCTTAAGTCATTATAAAAACAGAAAATAATCAACATCAGAAACAACATCAGATAGGCTTACATACATATTTTATAAGTGATTCAATTAATTAACGTAACATATGTAACCAAGAAAGGCCTAACACTCAAACTAGTTGGATGACCCAAACTCCACAGTCAATAAATTAACAGAGCGTTAATGTTTAGCTACTTTTCACTTATCACAGAACAAAAACTGTTCGGAGAAGATATGAAAATGAGCAGAAGGAAAAAGGGGAAGCAAGTAGAGTCAATTCCTCTCTGTGGGTGGGGTTTAGTTTCTTTGCACATACTAACTCACGTTACATGGAAGACCAGCCATTAAGGCAGCGGTCCCCACCATTGCATCATTTCTGATCATCTCTTCTTCTACATATTGTTGTCATTCAGGTAAGAGACGAGTCCTTTGAATTGCCATGTATTGTAAAATGACTTGCGTAATCCAAAGGAACACAATTGTGTGAAAGATGGACACCATTTTTCACCAAACAGCAATGACAGGTTGTGTTAATTAAATAGCCCTGCATAACGTGATGGTTTTGGAACTAAAATGTAAATTATGATTAGGTAACCGGTGAAGATTATGGAGAATTTTGGACCATTAGGGTCACAGTTTCATTGTGATTACTTAGGTACTTAGGTAGCTGGGAATTCCCCACCCTTACCACACAACCAATACCTTATTTTTGTATATTACGATACATAGTATAGTACAACCAAACATTTTCATAAAAGGAAGCTCACCTGACACCTGTGCTCCTTGTTCACCTGTTGGCCGAGAGGCTGCAGAGGCTGACCTTTTGAAATGTGAATTATTCTGTTTCACTATGTGCTAATAATGACTGGTATGTTGATGGCTTTTCTGGTGGTGGCATATTAAAGACCTGGTAAATGGTAAATGAATGAGGTATTTTGACAAAAAAACAGAGTAGTCGTTATCATTTGCTTTAAGTAAACACTGACGCCCCACAAAATGTCCATCCAGAACTTCTTCATCCGTTCATGTCGAACCCATTCTCTAATCGCAGAGCTGGCCTTCTCGTGTGTCGGGAATTCAGTTGAAACGTGTGGACGGTGCACTTAATTTCCCGCCCATGGTCAGTGTTCCTTCACGCTCATTTTGTTGAGTTGTATGACAAGGAACACTGTAGTGTGAAATTCATGCAAAAAAAATAAAATACAAACATTAAGATGTTCCCGTTGCAGGCCCACCCTTCGTCGTGGCAATGCTGAACGTCAAATTGGCGCCCAAATTCAACATGGGGTTCAACCTAGGTCAAGGGGTACTGTAGATTCAGACTCCCGCGGTGCAACACAGATGGTCTGATTCCATAGAATTGGTCGAGCGGAGTTTCTTCTCTCTTTGTATCATAGTGCAACATTGATGCAACTTCCCTATTAGTGTGTCTGTCAGCCACTCTGAGTCACAAGCTCAGAATAAAAGCAACAACCAGAGAGAGAGAGAGAGAGAGAGAAAAAAAAAAAACAGCCCTTCTGTTCAGCGAGATAAAATAAATAATGGAAATGGCGTCAGCCACAGATCTGTCTCATGGTGGATACATTTCCCCTCTACCCAGTCCTGATCAACAGAGATGGAGATAGAACAGAAGGACATGGGAGTCTGACAAATGTCTTATTGGGAAGAGTTGGCTGAATGCTGGGCTGTCGTACTGCGGTACCCGACATCCAAGTCAGTAGATAACACCAGTGGCGGTTGCTAAAGCAACCTAACACTCTGTTTTGTCACAGCAAGGGCTGGGGGTGTGGGGCCGGTGCCGTTACAGTTCAGATATTAGCAGGAAGTGCTTGCATTCTGAAAATAGGCTGAAGTGAACAACATCTACATTTGCATATAGTCAATTTGTGTTTTTCTGTCCAACATATAGCAAAGCAAAGCAAAAAGCGTGCAATTGAAATGTTGTTTTTTTTAAAGAGAAAACTGGACAGAGTGCGAAGTAGCTATAGGGACTCAGAACAAGGTTAGTACATTGGTCAATTTCTAATAATCTTTATTGTAATCAAGTGCCGCTGGTGCGTGACAAAGCACCAATATGACATTACATTCCTACAAACATGTGTCCGTGTCTAAAACACCTACTTTTCCTTTTGACTTGCTTTTGTAATTCTGGTTGTTCACAACTTATGTTGGGACCAAAAGTCAAAGTCAAAGTGAACTTTATTGTCAATCGGACCATGCAAGTACTGCAAGTGTTCTACAGATCTAACATACTTTCTCGAACATAAATGTATGTTCTCTATGTCTGTATTCTATTTTAGATTGAGTTTGACAAATAAGTATAATCTCATCGATCTCTATACTGTCTCTACCATTGGCTTGAGGGTTTCTTGTGCTTTTCGCGCCTACGGCTTCTATGTGAGTATGCGGTATACATATATATTTATATGTGAGACTGTGCTGATATTGCCTGTACCTATCTTTTTCCCCTTTTTTTATTACCTTGTTTGATTTGTACATGGGTGGGTCCAGATCACACAAAGACTGCTCTGTTATTCCCGTCCCTAAATAATTAGCTCACTCATAATATCCACTTCAAACTCTCCATTTTACTATTTTACTACAAAAAGTCGCCATTTTACTACAAAAACTATCCGTGTCATCATGGCTATCAGAACAGACAAAGGGTGGCCTTAAAAACTGTATGTAAAACTATACAGCTGTGTTGGCTGGCAATGGGTAGTTCAGAGCAGAGGAGTGTGTGCGCAACAGCACTGTGGCATGTAGTGTAGAGGTGATTGTGGGTGGTGGTGATGTGGGTGGAGGTGATAAGATCTTTTAGGTGTGAATGCACTGCTGTGGTGCTGAAACAACAGGCCACCAGGAAGTTCTGCATAGCGTCTCATTACACAAATCCTAGCACACAATTTGACTAGATAACTAGTGAACAGGTGTCCACTGACGGTCTCAATTCCCCTCGCTAGGGTTCTAACTCAATGAACGATGTCAGGCAGCATACTGGAAGAATTCTTCATTAAAAGATCGCAGCAGAAGAAGAAGACATCTCCTCTGAACTACAAGGAGAGATTGTTTATTCTCACACAGGAAAAACTATCCTACTACGAATATGATCAAGAGAAAGGGGTAGGTGTTGAATGTACATAAACAGCAAATACGCAAATGCTACCAGCATGTGCTTTGGAATTATTAAAGCGGGATATTATGTTTTGTTGTGTTGAAAATTACATAAAGATGTAGCCAGATCTCTCTCTCTCTCTCTCTCTCTCTCTCTCTCTCTCTCTCTCTCTCTCTCTCTCTCTCCCTCTCTCTCTTTCCTTCTTCTCTCTCTCTCTCCCCCCCTCTCTCTCTCTCTCTCTCTCTCTCTCTTGCTCTCTCTCTCTCTCTCTCTCTCTCTCCCTCTCCCTGTCTCTGTGTCTCTCTCTCTCTTCCTCTCTCTCTTTCTCTCTCTCTCTCTCTCTCTCTCTCCCTTTCTCTCTCTCTCTCTCTCTCTTTCTCTCTCTCTTTCTCTCTGTCTCTCTCTCTCTCTCTCTCTCTCTCTCTCTCACACTCTCTCTCTCTCCATCTTTCTTGTTTTCCTGCTTTTTCCATTACTTTCTTCCCTATACCCCTCCTCTCTCCTCCTCTCCTCTTCCTCCTCTCCCTC
>OMKI01012094.1:0-15397 GCA_900302315.1 Phycis blennoides | reverse complement strand
TATATATTTTTTCCTTTGACTTAATGTTTATTCTGCACCAATTACACCACGTCGAATTCCTTGTAAGTGCAAACCTACTTGGCAATAAACTTGATTCTGATTCTGATTCTGATTCTGATTATGCAGACAAAAAAAAAGGGAAACAAATGATAATCTAATGTAATAATTTTTGGATTTATTCACTTGTTCTCGTCCATAATACCAGGTATGGTCAGCAGGCTGAAACACATCGTTTCCAACAGGGCTCAGCCTCCGTCGACAGCCGGCCTCGGCTATGGTAAACGTGACCGTCTTGGCACTGCATAATGCAACGACTCGTTGAAATACAGTATAGTAAATCATGGTGAAATTAGTTTTAACTAAGACTAACGTAACTAACTACTGTATGTTAACATGTAGAAAGAAATAAAGAAACAAAGAATGAAAGAAAGACAGAAAAATAGACAGACATTCCACGTTGATGCCTTATGTGCAAGTGCAATTGTTATATATGAGCTCATGGGAGCGGATTGATTTGATTAATCTGATTCCAGTGTCTTTATTTGGGTATATTCTATCCCTTTAGGATCTCTATGGTTAAACCACAAAACACAGGACCGTGGCAGTACTCCGGAATGCGGCGCTAGCTTAAACGATGAGACCGCTCGATCCAACAGTCACGCTTGTATGACCTTTCGTTGGATCCTCCAGGTATTTGGGAGATAGACCCCCGTGACCTAACCTTCATCAAGGAGCTGGGGAACGGCCAGTTCGGCGTGGTCAAGTACGGCAAATGGCAGGGCCAGCACGACGTGGCCATCAAGATGATCAAGGAGGGCTCCATGTCGGAGGACGATTTCATAGAGGAAGCCAAAATCATGATGTAGGCCATGTCTTCAGCACCGTCGACAAAACCAACAACGAGGGATGGAAACGGGATTTGAACGCGACCTAATGGTTGCGTTCAAATTCTCAGGAGAAATTCATTGATTTTCCCTAGAGACGTTTAAAGAAAGTTATGTTGTAGGCAGTATTGCAGAACGAAAGTCATCATTCCTATTTATGGTTTCCATTATGTTCCTGAACACATATTGTACCTTTACCAAAACCACATATTATTGCATGGCTTAGCTCGTAGCTAATTACATTATCCATTTGACATGCATCGTTAGTCATAGTTCATTTTGGAATTACACTGTAGTATCTCTACCGAAAAAAAAAACAGTTAATGGGAAAATCAAAGGGTTTCTCACTCCGCCTGGGAGAACTACCACAAGATAGAGTAGGTTTTCCCCTTTCCCAGCCTACAGTTGGGGTTCAATACAACTCTTCACTCACTCACTCATATGTTGTTGTTTGTTGTTGTTGTTGTTGTTGTTGTTGTTGTTGTTGTTGTTCTTGAATGACAACGTCACAGGAAGCTCCGCCATGAAAACCTGGTGCAGCTGTACGGCGTCTGCACCAAACAGAGGCCCATCTACATTGTGACCGAGTTCCTCTCCAACGGCTGCCTGCTCACCTTCCTCAAGGAAGGGCTGACGCAGCACCCCAGCAACATCCAGCTGCTGGAGATGTGCAAGGATGTAGCCGAGGGCATGGCCTACCTGGAGTCCAGTCAGTATCTCCACAGGGATCTGGTGAGAAAAGACTGTCATTACTTAAACACACACACACACACACACACACACTAGAGGATGGATACCCGACCCGAGCCCGACGGGACCCGACGGGCCGGGTCGGGTTCGGACAAATATTTTGAAATTATGCCCGGGGTTCGGGTCGGGCTCGGTCACATCTGCGCAATTTTACATTTTTAATTTACCCGTGTGTTAACCTGCGCATGTTGCGCAAAAAAAAAAGCTTGATGCCTGTCGGGCTTGGGTCGGGTTCAGTTACTGTTCTGTTGGACGCGGGCCGGGCTCAGACAGAAAATTCCGGCCCGATCCGCACTCTAACACACACACACACACACACACACACACACACACACACATCACACACACACACACACACTTGGATAGGAGATAGCAAAGATATTACTGCATTACTTAGGATGTAAATGCATGTGTTAGTTAGCATCTGATGATGATATTTAAAATTCCCTGTATTACATTGTGTGTGCGTGTGTTTATTTTCTTTCAGGCTGCGAGAAACTGTTTGGTTGATTCCAACGGCACGGTCAAGGTCACAGACTTTGGACTGTCACGGTACAGACGCAAATGCAGACGCAGACGCAAAAGACACTCGCATCCGTGTTCATATTCTGTATAACACTCGTGGCTACCATGGGAACAACATGTACCTTTGGGATGCAAGGCTGTGCAGTGAGATGGGCGGGTTCCTCTCTCCCCGTGGCAACAGGTACGTCCTGGACGATGAGTACACCAGCTCGGAGGGTTCCAAGTTCCCGGTCCGCTGGTCGCCCCCCGAGGTTCTCCTCTACCGCAAATTCAGCAGCAAGTCCGACATCTGGGCGTACGGTAAGTAGAAACCCAGGGAAACCACTGTCGCCCCCCGCGTACTATCTGCCGTGACCATTACATGCTCAACTGACTTCACACATGTAAGTTCGTTAAATGACTTGCGTGACTCACAGTAAAGTTACTTAAAGTTACTTACCTTGTGCTAAGGGATTTTGATGTGGGAGGTGTACACGTTGGGTAAGCTTCCTTACGAGCGCCTGAGCAACCAGGAGATCGTGGACCAGGTGTCCAGAGGCATGCGCCTTTATCGGCCCCAGCTGGCCAACGACAGAGTGTACAGCATCATGACCAGCTGCTGGCCAGAGGTGAGCGAGGTCACATGACCACACTGGCATCGCATGGCCAATTGAATCGCATGGCCCTATACATTAAGTTAGAAGACTATGTGTACGTGCTAATGCAATTCTTTGTATCTTGTGTTTTTGCAGAAGGCAGAGGAGAGACCCACCTTCCAAGACTTGGCACTCAATGTTCAAGATCTGCTGTACGAGTTCCAGTAGGCCCAGAACTGAAAACACAAAAACACACACACACTTAATTTTCACCTCATCACCGTCCACACAGCGCTACAATGTTAATATAGATGGGGACTTGTTACTAGGTGTTACCTGGCTGTGATACAAGATAAGGGTCGAGAGGTCTGGCAGGGGTGGGCTGGGTTATCGGTTATGCTTCTTTCTTCCCTGTCGATGTGCTCAGTTTCAATGTTGCTAGTTTTAATAATTATATCAAGAAAGTGCCATATATGAGTATATTTTCTGTCCTTCTTCAATTGACGTTATTATAATTATAATTATATAATATTATAGGCCTAATTAACTGAATAAGATAATTATATTATTTGAATATTTGCCTGAGAGAATTGAATTGCCATAAAATGTGTTGTGTTTACTCATAAACTAAATAAAATAACTTTTGCTGGAAAAATTCTTTGAATATTGTCGCCATTACGTCTGTAGTAAAAAATACAATAAGAGAGAGAGAGAGAGAGAGAGAGAGAGAGAGAGAGAGAGAGAGAGAGAGAGAGAGAGAGAGAGAGAGAGAGAGAGAGAGAGAGAGAGGATATGAAGGACGTTTTGCTACAGGGCTACTACGAGTGACCAGTAGGCCTCGATGTTGGTTATTGTTTCCGATTTACAAGTGTTTGGGGAAATTAATGCCTAATATCTGCCCTTTTGAAACAAGAAAGGCTACTTATTAATATGAATGCGTCTATCTTAACGCGCATGTGACATGCAAACTAACCAGCCAAAAGAAATCGGCAAAATTAAAAATAAAATTAAAAAAAGACCATTAAATAACTACCAATGTCTGACGTCACACAAACCCTGCACTGTGATTGGTGCGTTCTCTTCCTGTTTCCTGTCGGCTGTTTCCAGCGGGTCTCCAGCCGCTACACGTGAAGGTCAGGAGCCGTACACTTTGAGGTACTGTTGTCCATCCAGAAGGGGTTCGTCTTGACAAGATGGAGGGACAAGGAGCCACAGCCGACCCTCAACTTCAGCAGTTCATCGAAGTTGAATCTCAAAAGCAAAGATTTCAGCAGCTAGTGCATCAGATGACTGAAGTGTGTTGGGTAAGAGGAATACAGGTGTCTGCTCTCCCGCTAGGCTAGCTAACATCAGTTCACAGCTGTACGTTCTCGTCGTGGTTATTTGACCATAACAAGTGACCCACAGAGTACACGCGTTTCCAAATGTGCAGCGTAACAGATCACGAATCGGATGTACCGTAGACGATCATAATATATGTTTTCGGTCCAGCTGATTGTACAGTATTGCTGTAAGCTAATAGTGTAAGTGGACATTCGCCGGAGTGCCCTTTTCGTGAAAAGATGTCATATATGATTATATTTAATGGCGATAAACTCACCTGTATTGCTTCTCTACGAATAGCTTGAGTGGTCCTCTTTTTTTCAACATTTGGTTTCAGAAAATTGTCATTTATGAGCACATTTCGGCCAGTAAGCCTGGTGAAGCGTTCAATCATTTCACAACACATTGACAAATTTAACGCTTCAGACTTCACCGAAAGTTTCATAATATTGCGTAAAATAACAATGAACCTTAAAATTACATCGTTCTGTGATGTACCCGCATTGTACCCTGACTGTTATCTTTATGCTTTTTTTCTAGGAAAAATGTATGGATAGACCCGGTCCTAAGCTGGACACCAGGACGGAGAGCTGCTTCGTAAACTGTGTAGAGAGATTTATAGACACGAGTCAGTTCATCCTGAATAGGCTTGAACAGACGCAGAGGAGTAGAGGTTCATTCTCAGAATCCATGTCGGACTGAACCAGGACAGCGGATGGATACAACTTTTGGTCCTTCCCGACTCCCGTATGGACTAACATGAGAACCGTCCCAGCAATCTGAAGAAACTAACTAACACGTGTTACGTTTGATACAAGTGCCTCAAACAAACGCACGTATCTGGTCATGACGAGTTGTACACATGCCAAGGGTCAATTCCCCCCCCCCCCCCCTACTGGGTAGTATGCTGTTGTCTGTGGACTGAATGTCTCTAATGTTGCCATTTGCTAAAAAAAATATATATGTTTCATGTTATTGTTTTCAGCAGTTGGGTTTTAAAATGAATTTGACACCACCACTACTTTTGGCATGATGTGAACCTGCATTGGCGCAACATGGGGATGTTGAGTGTCGAAGGCTATATGATGTCGAGACGAGATACATCAGGGACATTAGGTTTCTCATGCTGGTCTACTCACAATCGACATCACTGCTGTTTTGGTCCATGTGAGTGTTATCAGTGTCTTTATTGATAACATCCATGATATATTGTTAACAATGTGATGATACATATGCAATAAAGAATGTCAATTTAAACACCCATCTGTTTTAAGGCACGGCGTGGCATGGCATAGCAAGAGTGTTACATTGAGTTGACTGATCAAAAATATACATTTTCGGGGGTACACATTCAGTCTATTTAAAGCTAGTACAGAGGTAATTCAGTAACTTGACAAGACCAGCATGCGATAATGGACTCATTGGTACAATTAAAAAAATAAAACTGTTAAGGTGCAAATAACGCATTTGCCGTTGTCCAGTAACAATTGGCACAAGTGAATTTAAATGTTAACTTGGCATGATAGTTGGAATTGTATGATTATACATTCATAATTCACTCAGACATTTGATAATGTCAAATATCGTGTCATAAATAGTAAATAAAAAAAAAACCTAAAACATTCCGATAGTAAAAGAATTAAGTCGATCGGTTCCGTACGCTCATCGCAAGCAAGCGCACCCGTGTGTAAAGCAGAACGCCCCGGCTACCGTGGACAAGCTAGAGAGATTGACCAGAACAAAGTAGGGGAGTAGGGGTTGATTGGCTAGACCGTCCCGAGGCTACCCTTCCTCCTCACCGAGCTCTCCGGCGGATACGTGCCCGCGGGGCCTCCCCCGTCCTCCTCCGCCGCCTTCTGGCCGTCCGGCTTGCCGTCGCGGGCGGCGAGCGGCGCATACGGGTGCTGGCGCCACGGCGCGCCCTGCAGGCCGTGGCGCAGGTACAGCGGCAGGGCCTCCCACTTGAAGGTGATGTCCTTGAAGGCGTGCAGCAGCAGGATCCCCATGATGATGGTGAGGAACCCGCTGACGGTGCCCACCACGCCGTCCGTGGTCATCCGCAGCCACTCCTTGAAGAGGATGGCCGAGCAGGCCATGACGGAGGTGGTGAAGAACACGTAGTAGATGGGCGTGACGATGGACGTGTTGAAGATGTCCAGCGCCTTGTTCAGGTAGCTGATCTGGATGCTCACGCACGCCGCCAGGCAGATGAGCAGGCACCAGAAGAGGGGCTCCTTCAGCACCGCCGTCCCGGCAAACAGCTGCTTGACGCCGATGCCCAGGCCCTTCACGCAGGACACGGACAGCGAGCCGATCACGGAGCAGATCAGGACGTAGACCAGCACGTTCTTCTGGCCGTACTTGGGCGCCACGGCGAACATGAGGATCAGGCTGCTCAGTACGACGGACGTGGCGAAAACGATGAAGCCTGACGAGGAGCAGAAACGCAAACGTTTGTTTCAGATTGTACGGTCCCAGTGCACTCGTTGTGTTCATGCTGTGATCCTCTTATGGACAATCTACGCATATACAGGCAAACCGAGTCTAAAAGTAACGGGGAGGCTATTTCGGACCGAATTGCAATGTGAATACGTTCTATTTTGGTTCTCCGTGTACCGCGTCCATACCGGGGTCTTTAAGCTTCTCCGCCATGCTGCTGAGCGAGGCCACCTCCTCCTCTTGTGGTGCGTGGACCACCATCACCGTGGAGCCAAAGATGCACAGCAGACACCCGACTTTTCCATGGACGTTTAACCTCTCGTTCAGGAAATAGGTGGACAGCACAGCACTGTGGGAGACAAACAAAAAAATTCAACAGTTTGTTTGTAACGACCATGCGTCCACCTTCTGGTCAAATGGATGTACGGAATACACAGGCCTACAGTGTAGACACGGTCCATTTTGGATGTACAACTAATGTATGTACTCTTGATGAGAATGACCATCAGAATCACCACAGAACTGTCAATTTAGCTTCACCTCATCTGAAGCCATTTCCGTCGTTGTGGTCTGTCTCACACGAGACAACGAGGGGTGTCAACATGAGAGGGAGGGTAGAGCATAACGAGCCATTCTACAGCCAAACATTTACCTCACAAGTACACTCATGGCTCCGAGAGGGGTGACCAGGGTGGCAGGGGCAAACGCATACGCGGCAAAGTTTGCCGCTTCTCCAACTCCCACTGAAAGTGAGAGACAGAAATGACTGTGGGCGGTTGCACTGTACAACCTAGGAAAATTGTATTGTGAAGTTTTGGCTAAATATTCTCTTCCCACGCGCTTTTAAACAATGTTCACTTCAAAAGTTCAAATACACAACGTGGGCATGGCGACGCAAGATCACCAATGAGAATACCCATCCCACAACGAGCAGCTCCTAATTTGAATACAAAGGCATCAATGTATAGCGACATTGTGGGTTACAGCCTGGCGCCTGCTTCGTAGAAGCCTCGACACATTTGAGTATTCAAAAACTTAGGTTTGTATGCAGTGTGTATTTACTTGAAACCAGTCCTGCCCACCACAGCCATTCTTTGAGGTAAGAATAACCACCCTGGCCTGTGAAAGAAAGCGAGACACAGCCACAGGATGGGGACAACCACTTTGCAATTAAATCCACACACAGTCATTGTTAATGTAATCAAGACCCTTTCACGTTTGAGCATCACTATTTTATACAATCTATAGAGTGTGCACTGATAAGACCCTGATGTTACCTGCTCGCATCGAACCCTTGCTGGCCAATCGCAGCAAGCCTTTCTTTTTCAAAATAAAGCTCGCCCCAATAAAGACACTCGATCCGATAGCCAAAGACAGACCGATGTAGAAATCCTTCCGGTTGACGTCCATCTAAAACAAAACGACAATAAACGTTACGCCCCCACACGATCAGAGTGATACAAAATAATGTCGAAATGGGCTTATGGAGCAACAAGTAGGCTAGATCTCAGAGTTTAGATCACATGATGGTCTTCGGTTCTGAAGAATTTACCCCCCGTAAAACGACGCATGAAAACACATTACCAGCTAAAACGATTTGGTTTAATAATTAGTAAAAGTCAAATTCACATCAAAGTGGAGACATTACCTTCAGCCCATTCGTAAATGTTGAACGAAGTCAAGTGAGCGGACCGCTGACTTCCTGATTACGCTGCACACTGTTTGCCGCTGGTTGCTGGAGCCAGGATTAAAAAAAAAACCCTGAACGAATCGTACACCAAGAACAAGAAGCGCTGACGTTTTCAGCGAGGTTCTGCGATTAATTGAAGGCATTCTCCGGCATTTTCTTTCTTTTAGCTTGCGGGAAGTGTGTAGAATTAAGTATCCATATTGAAGTAAAAAACGGGTTTAAAGACATTTGTCCCTATCATTTGGGATAAAACAGATAGTATCATTGTGTTTAAACTGACCAAATGAAGGTATTATATAAAAATCATAGGGAGCCTACAAAATAAACAATATTATATGATGCATGGAATGCTTTCAACAGCTAGGTCTGTTTGCGATTAGTAGTTACAGGAATGCAGCACTATAGCATTGGATACGATTACTTCAGCTGTCTGTATAAAATACCACGCACTTTCTTTGCAAATTAAGAGAAAATAACATATTTTGAGTACAAATGAAACCTAAATACCATGCATTTAACTAAGTGATGTTGGTTGTAAGCAATTATGTATTGACATATGGATTTAGTTTTGTGTTCTTTAGACATACATATGATGATGAACTATGTAGATAAATATAATGTGGCAAAGAACACTTCCTTCGGCCAAAATAAATAAAGCCGGCAAAACACAACAGCAATATCACATGTGAAATGTGATTGGTTACTGTCCTACGAATTCAGAAGGTGGGTTTAAACACGATGGAGCCATTTCATTGGTTGACCGAACGTTGCGTGTACTAAACCGGAAAAAGATCTAACCTTGACAAGGAAACATCTCACGTGTAGCGATAGTCAAGTTATTTTGTTTAATAATATTTTGCATACCACCAAACCGATACGAGCGGTTCTCATGCACAAATAGCCTTTGGTTAAATTACGAAATTTGACAACTGTGTAATTACCGGACGCCACCCATAAATGAATGGAGACCGGGAGCTGTTCTTAAACTGGTTTACGCGACTTGAGCTCACGGGAACACCGTCTGTTATGTCAACATGAGGAATCCATGTCGTTTTATTATTCGAAACTATAGTGTGGTACCAAGATTGCCGAAACGTGTATTTGCACAATTGCGTATCCCTCAAAGGCTGGTGGTGAGGCACACGAGCACACACCCTTCCAACAAAGAAGAGCATTTCTTCATCACTACACCCATCTTCTATGTCAACGCGTCCCCGCATCTTGGACATTTGTATTCAGCCGTGACAGCAGACTGCTTGCACAGATATAAGCTACTTAAAGGCTTCAAATCAAAGTTTTCTACAGGTAATGCTTTGATCAAATGCATTGTTTTGTAAATATGTTGCCCGGCCTTACTACCTTTACATTTAGGGCATGTAGCAGACGCGTTTGTCCAAAGCGACTTACAAGAAGTGCATTTGTCAAATGATGAACTATTGATGTTACAAGTCTGCTATTGGTCTATTGCAACCTTTGTGGCTCTGCAAAATTAGAGCGTGTCATGTTTCCAATATGTGTAGGGCCTACTTGTATAACCTTGTTATTCTGTATTTCAGGGACAGATGAGCACGGCCTGAAAATCCAGCAGGCAGCCGAAGCTGAAGGCAAAGAACCGCTGCTCTTCTGCACCGATGTGTCCGACAGATTTAAACGTCTGTTCGCCCAATGCAATATCTCGTACACGGACTACATCAGGACAAGTGACCCCGTACACCGGCGCGCCGTGGAGAGTTTTTGGACCGTGATGCAGAACAAAGGGCTCATCTACAAGGGCAGCTACGAGGGCTGGTACTCGACGCAAGATGAAAGCTTCCTCACGCCGTCGCAGGTGGCCGACGCCTTGGACTCCTCTGGAAAAGACATCAAGGTCTCACTCGAGAGTGGGCACAAGGTACAGGGGGGGGAAAAAAAATTAAATGCAACGTGTATCCGCCATGTTGTGCCTTTTATTCACCCGGATTCACGCGCCGGTGTGGTCGTTTTTGCAGGTGGAGTGGATGAAGGAAGACAACTACATGTTCCGGCTGTCGGCGCTGCGCGGCCAGCTGCTGGACTGGCTGCGGGGCAACCCGGGGGCCGTTCAGCCCGAGCGCTTCTACCAGGACGTCCTCCAGTGGCTCCAGGAGGAGCTGCCGGACCTCTCCGTGTCCCGCCAGCGAAGCCGCCTCCAGTGGGGCATCCCGGTGCCGGGGGACGGCGGGCAGACCATCTACGTCTGGCTGGACGCCCTGGTCAACTACCTGACCGTCGCCGGCTATCCCCACGCCCACCGGCCGTGGTGGGGCTCGGCGACCCACGTCATAGGGAAGGACATCTTGAAGTTCCACGCCATCTATTGGCCGGCGTTTCTCATGGGGGCGGGGTTGCCGCCGCCGCAGACGATCCGCGTGCACTCTCATTGGACGGTGGCGGGCAAAAAGATGTCCAAGAGCGTGGGCAACGTGGTGGACCCCGTGGAGAAGGCTCGGCGGTTCACGGCGGACGGCCTCCGGTACTTCCTGCTGCGGCAGGGCGTGCCGGACTCGGACTGCGACTACAACGACGGCAAGGTGCGCAAGGTCCTCAACGCCGAGCTGGCCGACGCGCTGGGCGGCCTGCTGAACCGATGCACGGCTCCCGCCCTCAACCCGGCCCAGCGGTACCCTCCCTTCCACCCGGACCTGTTCCCGGCCGGCGGCGGCGGCAGGGCGACGGTGGAGGACCTGCACCTGCTGGAGGCGGTACGGGGCCTCCCCGCCGCGGTGGAGCGCCACTACGAGAGCCTCCACGCGTACAAGGCGCTGGAGGCCATCGCCGGCTGCGTGAGGCTGACCAACGGCTTCGTTCAGCGGCACGCACCCTGGAAGCTGGACCGAGGGGATGAAGGGGACCGGCGCTGGCTGGACACCCTGCTCCACGTCGCCTTCGAGTGCCTGAGGACGTACGGCACGCTCCTGCAGCCCGCCGTGCCGGAAACGGCGGACAGGCTGCTGGGCCGGCTGGGCGTGGGCCAGGACGAGAGGAGCTGGGCGGCCCTGGCCTTCCTGCCCAGGGCCCGAGGGATGGCCTGCCCCTTCGAGGGCAGGGCGTTGGGGTCTGATTCTGGGGTGCTTTTCACCCGCCTGGAGCCTGTGGACACTGACGACCGAAAGCCTAAGAGGACTTTAAAACATGCATGATGATACTTATTCTCTCTCGCTCGCAACAATAGCAATTTGCTGTTTTTCATTTAAGCGTGTGTATCTATGCAAGCGTTTACACGTTTGACACAATTAATGAATGTATAGTTGTTGTGACACCGTCACAACTATCCATAGGAGTACCAAATAGGTTCTTATAAAACATGTTTTATGAGTACCAAATAGGTTCTTATAAAACATGTTTTATAGCCTTGTTTTTGCGTCACTGTGAGCTTGGTCATGGCTCAATGAATTCAGTCTACGGGGGATTAGGCAGAAACTAAAGTGTTACAATATTTCCCTGCGCATTTCATTGACAGACAACACAATATGTAATAAATATAACGCATACAACTGACATGATTTTTTTTAATGAGAAATACACCAAACTGAAAAAATTGTACAAATTGAAATAAAATAAAAAACTTGCATTATTCTTATAATTTCTGGTACTTTTTTTTTTTTTACATAAACTTTCTCCCCCCGCTCCAGCTTCCCACACACACACACACACACATTTCTCGCCACACAATATTTCACAGCAAGATCTCCGCAACAATGTTCTGTAAATACACGACTCACATGATAGCCTTTCCTTGCCAGCTGTATTCAGTGGTAAACTCGGTGGGGGGGTGGGGTGGTTTGGTCTGTCCATTTGGCTGTCCTTCATCACTCCAAGCAATCGCCTCCCCCGACCGTGAGCCTAAAAGCAAGGCTCTTGGACTGGAACTCGCACCACGCTGGACTCATTCTGTGGCCCGGGCCACCACATAGGAACGGTGGCGGGAACTGGGGACGCTCCTGCATATATTTATATATACATATGGTGGGGTCGTGAGGAGGCTCGCAGCATCCTTCTGTCGACAATCATCAGTAATATGAATTGGTATTCTGTCCTGGTTGTGAATCTGGGGGGAAAAACAAAAACAGAACACAAATGGTCATCAAAACACAGCAACACGGGCAATTGTTGAGAACCATAAGCCTTATGTCGCAGTTTTCAAGCAATGACACACAGCGCTATAGATTACATCTGAAATACAATATTTCAAATTTTGTGGACATACAGAGACAGACAGATGCACACGTAGACAGACGGACAAACACGGAGACCGAGACAGACACAGAGATGCACACACAGACGGATAGAAACACACAAACACACAGAGACCGAGAGACACGCGCAGATACAGACAGAGACAGAGACTTACTGGAGAGTTGCTGCTGCAGCTGCCGGACCAGCGCTGCAGTCTGCTGCTGTTGTTGGGTCTGCTGCATGCCCTGCCGGGGGAACTGCAACCAGGACAGAGGCAGACAAACGCAACACGTCAGCCGCGTTCCAACAAGGCGTCCATGTTTAAAAACCACATCTTCCATGACAATAAAACAATGCTTGGGGAGGGGGTGGGGGATGTAACATGTCCTCACACTACATCATTTCATACCTCGGCCTAACCTCCGTTCATTTCCTGACGCAAAGATCTTGGCCGGGGGCTTTCCATGCACTTTGACCTCAACATCGCAAACGTTACTGCAACAATGCCCCCACACGCTTGTTCACTCCGCACACTAACTCCGCTCCATGTTCCACGAGGCGCCGGCCTCGGCCTAAAAGCCGACATGTTTTCTGTGTCGGCAACACAAACGGCGAATCAGCCCCTGTTTGGCGCCGTCTCTCCCCCTCTCTCTCTCTCTCTCTCTCTCTCTGTCTGTCTCTCGAATGACAACACCATGCTACCGTCCCCCACATACACATACAGCCGGCCGCTCCTTGAGTGCAGTGTTTGCCTGGGGTGGGAGTGGGGGGGCTAAAAGACAGTCAGCCGTTGAGCGAATGGAACCTACCATAGGTTGCTGTGGGGGCAGGGGTTGCATGCCCAGCGCCTGGCTCTGTGCTTGGGTAGGGGTCTGGGATGTTGCTACCTGTTGCTGCTGCTGCTGCTGCTGCTGTTGTTGCTGCTGTTGTTGTTGTTGTTGTTGGACCTGCTGGACCTGCTGGACCTGCTGTTGGGCCGGGACCTGCTGTTGCGGCGGGACCTGTTGCTGCTGCTGCTGGACCTGCTGCTGCTGCTGGACCTGCTGCTGCTGCTGGACCTGCTGTTGTTGTTGTTGTTGTTGCTGCTGCTGTTGCTGCTGTTGCTGTTGTTGTTGTTGTTGCTGGACCTGTTGGACCTGTGATTGTTGAGAGACATGGAGGACAGAGAGAAAGAGAGAGAGCGAGAGCGGGGTCAAGAACGAATGTTAGAGGCCGTATAGTCTTCCGATTCCTCTGCTTTTTCCATTAGCATCCAATTACAGAATCTTGTAGAAAATTACCTAATTTGTAAAAATAATATTGCACATGGTCACACCTGCTTGTAAAAATAAACCATCCGGTTGTAAACAACACACTCGACAATGAAAGCAATTTTCTGCTTTGTGACCAAAAAAGATGAATTTGCATTATAAACCAAAAAGGTGTGGGTTACGCCAACAAAACCAGGTCACTCTAGAGGTGACCGGGGATCCAGTGCTCCCACCACGTTCCAGCAGAACCTCTGGGTGGAGACGGCACAGAGCCCGGGCCAGAACCCAGAAGCTGAAGGGGGCGGAGTTACGCCTGGTTTCCTGTTTCGTTACGGAGATATTCTACCGAAGAAAATCCATTTGCGTGAGCGGATGAAGCTTTCAGAATAGATTACGGTTTGTAATTAAGTCATTAAGTTAAGTTAATTAAGTATATTTCTACAGAAGTCTACATGGTATTGATTTGAAACCCTTAGAGATATTTTTTACAGTTTACCACTCATCTTGCTACAGTTTGTATTTGCCAATTACACGCTCAGATTCCCACCTCCAGGAACATGAGTGGTCGAAAACCCAAAGCGAGAGAAAGTGATAAAGCCCAGTTCACCCAGATCTCAGCTCGTCTGCCATCAGACTGTAGATCTAGATCTAAAGGCTGACTTGTGACACTATATGTGGCTCAACTTAAACCTCAACACATACTCTGAGTGCTTGCTGTCTGAGGAACTGTTGCTGTTGTTGTTGCTGCTGCTGCTGTTGCTGTGCCAGTATCTGATTGGGCCTCATGGCCGGGTGGACCCCCTGGCCCGGCATGTGACCCACGTGCATGATGGGAGCCTGCTGCAACGACTGGTGTGGGAACCTGGAGGTGGGCCGGAGAGGGGGAGAGAGAGAGTGATAGACAGGGTGAGAGACAGAGGAAGGGCGAGAGAGAGGAAAAGTCAGAGGGAGGGTGAAAAGAGAGAGAGAGAGAGAGAGAGAGAGAGAGAGAGAGAGAGAGAGAGAGGGTAGGGAGAAAGAGAGAGGGAGAGTGATAGACAGGGTGAGAGACAGAGGAAGGGCGAGAGAGAGGAAAAGTCAGAGAGAGAGAGAGAGAGAGAGAGAGAGAGAGAGAGAGAGAGAGAGAGAGAGAGCGAGAGCGAGAGCGAGAGAGAGAGCATTGATTGTTTTAATGCCATGCTCATGTCTTTACCCTCCACCGCTCCACATGACAATGCAACTGTATGCATAGACAACACAGCACAACACAAACCCAGAAAGAAAGTGCTTTAAAAAAAATAAAAAAAATAAAAATAAAAATGCCGGGCGACCCCCTGACCTCTGCGTGTTCTGCATGCTGTAGCCCGGGGCCTGCTGGTGCACGTAGCCACTGGGCCGCTGCTGCATCTGCCGCAGGGGGTCCACGGCCGCCGGGTTGGCGCCGGGGTGGGAGCCCTGGAAGTTCTGGTTGCCGTAGGAGGCGGGGACTATGCCGACGCCGGTCTGCGAGGGGTGCTGCTGCATGCCCATGTGGGAGCCGTACGTGGTGTAGCCCTGAGATATGTTCTGGAGGAGGAGGAGGCGGAGCAGGGGGGGGTGGGTCAGTCACTGGGTCAGTCACAATGTGCAATTGATGGAAGGTGTGGTGGGGGGGAGGGCGTTGGCTACCTGGGAGGGCTGCATGGGGGTGTATGGCTGGTTGGGGGTCATCTGTCTCAGCTGCTGACCCATCATGCTCTGGTTCTGAAGGGAAACAGCGTGAGGCGGCGCGACACACACACACACGCG
>OMKI01012085.1:10184-23387 GCA_900302315.1 Phycis blennoides | reverse complement strand
GTGTAGCCGGGTGTAGCAGATAGAAATGGAGCATTGGGTCAGTTGTTGTGGAGAATTGTGTGGGTATGGCGAGTGGGAAAGAGCCAGATGTTGCTAGCTTGTTAGAAGATGCGCCAGCAGCACTTTATAGGGCCATCCTTAAAAATATTTCTGTTTGCAGTAACAACCAAAAAAAAAAAAAAGGGTCGGTAGGTAGGTCTATATATTTTTTTAGTAAAAAAAAGTTAAAAAAAAGTACAATTTTGGTCATGGTGAATACGTCGGTATGAATTTAAACACATTTGCATATCGTGACGTCACTGACTGGGTCTCCAACCCGTAAAAGTTTAGCGGTCTCCTTGACATCAGTCGACACGTCACTGTAAGCCACAGTTCTTCCAGAACTTCGTGTTACGTTACAGCGGTGTCGAGATATTTCAATGCATTTTAAAATGTATCGCTACGGTGCCTGAACCCGTACAACTGAACGGTGACCACGAACATTTTCTTTACTGCAGCCGCAGCCACAATAACAGACATGAAGCGAATATAAAAGAAAGAACGTAGCCTACGTGTGTATGTAGGCAATTTATATTCGCGATACTTACTAAAATATAATTAAAAGGGTTTTATTGTATTTGCATTAGTTTGAAGAGTAAAAAAAAAATGGTCGGTCTCAACGCAAGTTTACAACCGGCAAATCGGTCGGACTAAAAGGGAAAAAATATATATATTTGGGTCGGTCCTAAATTGACAGGGTCGGTCGGGTTACGGCAAACCGAAATAATTTGAAGGATGGCCTAGGTCTGCTGTATGGGACCACTTTGCATTTAGAGTGACCTACGATGACGGCGGTAAGAAAGTTGTTGACAAAAGTCAATCAACATATGACAATCAACATATACCGAACCGAACCGAAAACCGTGACCACAAAACCGTGAACCGAACCGAACCGTGGATTTTGTGAACCGTCCCACCCCTAATAGCTATTCATAAAAAAAGATGTTTCATCTCTGACTGACCTGGTGAATGGAGGGGAAATTCCTTTGCGGATTCAGAGAATCAACCTCTAATATGAATGCAGATAAATAAATGCAAATCTAATAAAAAGCTAAATCGTAGTCAGACAGCGGTTAGCCGATAGTCCAAGAGTGAATAGCCAATGCGTTCTGCTCTCTTGCTCTCCACACAGAGTTTACCCGAATGCAACCAAAGCCCACTCAAACGTGATTGGTCAACACTACTCTGAATATATATATATATATATATATATATATATATATATATATATATAAACAGACTACCAACGGAAACCAGAATGCTTCTGATCTTGTCCCTTGCCTTCAGATTCTGCATTAATTTGCAGATATCCCCCTATAGAGATAACCCTAATGTTGACTTACCTGGCTGAGGAGCAATGTTGTCCAGCAATACTTCAGCACCTTGGAACGGTAATGTTACAAAATCTGACCTGAAAAATATAGAATTTTATGGAACGTTATGTAATGGTTTGCATAATACAAATGTTAATCATTTTACATTTAATGCAAAAATGTTATTTTACATATTTTACTCAAGACATTTTACATAGAAAAACCTTTAGTGACAACTTTAGTTTGGATTTAAACTAAAGCTGGATTTGCAGTTCCACATTGTGATACAGACACGCATCTTTAAAGAGCTACCGGCATTTATACTTCAATGTCACAATAACATATACACAAGGGGGCATTATAGTGTTCCCGTGTTTGAATGACAAGCGCATCTGAAATGGAGTCTCAGCCTGCTACCAGCCATGACCTGAGCATGCAATGTTCTATCTTTTCAATTGACAGATCTGTTAATTTGAGTAATGGCAAATTCCATTTTTACATTTAGTAATTTGAAAATATTTGTCCTTTGCATAAACGTACCTTATTTGCCGTAGTGTGTCAATCTTAACTCTGTCATAGCCACCATAGTCCACGTATCTGATCTCCACTTCATTTGTTTCTTTGTAAAAGGTGATGACCTGGGCCCTCCACCAAGCCCCCTCTGCCGACGGTGCTGCACAGATCACACCAACTGAAACAGGAAAAGAACCGATCAGCATTTTGGCCTTTAAATTAAGTATTGGTAGCATATCTCCATTCTGGTCATACTTTTATTCAATTAAGGACTGTAGTTCCACACACACCAACAACCAACAGTAATCTGCACCTTGCTTGCATCAGCATCACAACAGAATAGAGGCACATTACTGAGAATCCTTCAATGTTTAGTTTTCATTTACAGCAACAGAAACTGCATTTGCATATTTGGTTAGGTTTTACATTTTCTGAATCAGTGTTTGTGTCGCAAACCTTTCTTTGAAACTGTAATTCTAGTAGATATTTCATTTAAATAAAGTGGGCTATTATGTGGTTCGGGCTTTGAGACATTTTGTTTGGGTGCACAAGAAAACTACAGCCACTCGTTTTCCTACTGCCTCTTGTTGCCACAGTACGGGACGGTCCTATGTGGAAACTACATGATAGTCTGTAGGTGCTAGCCAGCCGAAGACCGTTATCCATGGGACTACATAAGCCATTTGTTGAAGACTAGTAGGTCTACATCGTACTGCCACCCGCTGGCCAAAAGACCACACTGCACTCAAGATTTACTCAGATTATTCCATTCGCCGCTTTCTCAATTAACACTCTTTGGCAGTCGGTCGGTGAAATCATTTTTGCCACCAAAGAATTTGCATTGTCGGAAAAACCGTGACAAGACCACAACTGATGTAACTGGACAATGTGTAATTGCCATCCCTGGTAAATTACGAGTAGGGTTAAAGATGCACAATTATCAGAAGGTTATACAAATGCAGTATTCTAAAACATTGTAAAGCAGTACTTAAAAAGAAAAAAAAGGTATAAAAGCATATGGATATGCATCCATATGGAGGCTGATTTATACCCATGGGAACGTGTGCATACCCTCAGCTGGAGAGGGCAGAGTCGGAGTGCCTGGCTGCGAATAGCACAGGAACATCTGCTGGTCCAGGCTGCGTAGAGCGTGATAGGTGGGATGGGTGTGTTGCTGGACAAAGACATGTCCTGCTGATACAATATTCACAACAATCACTTCCACAGTCACACCGCTTGGCAGCAGAAGCTAATAAGAAAAACACAAAAGCACACAAAAAGAGTTACATCACTTGAGGGTCATCTCTAATTTACCAGTTGTATCACAAAAAGAGCAAAGTTCACCAGTTACAAATAATGCCAGTTAAAATTGGACCTTATTTTATGGTAGAAATGGGCCATGTATCCTTAGATAGGATATATAAATCTATAAATTGGGAGTCTCTGCATGCCTCTCCTTCAATATCCTCAAGTCTTGAACGGGCAAGTGTATCGAGTCAGAGCTCCTGAGCTCTACGGGACATTGACACATTTGACTTAAAATCAATGTCCTTTTGCTGAGTGACTAACTCTATATTTTACCAAGTGTTGGTGTTGTTGGCCTTGCCACAGGTCCATGCTGTACCAGGCACATTTCTAGTTGCTATTGAAACCAACTGCTAAGAGATTTTAGATACTTTTATGATATTTTATTGAAAGACGAAAATAGATATGCTGTAATATTTAAAAACAGTCAAATTATAACCAGCAATACATTTTCAATACGTTTTCCAAGTTAAAAAAAACACATGATATGCTTCAATAAAATTCACAACCCTCATTAATAGACAGCTCTACAGAAGACAACAGGCCATAATGCCCCCAGCGTCTGTTAAGCGCTGAGGCATGATGACAGGGAAATCATTAATTGGGTACACCCATAGAAATATACATGCTGCTCCTGAAGGAATATTGAAGCTGTATCCCAACTGCACTGGAGTAAACATAGAAAGGCTAAATAACAACAACAACAACATAAGACTAGCGCTTCAAATTTCAGAATGCATTT
The DNA here is from genome assembly GCA_900302315.1 of Phycis blennoides. Classification (NCBI taxonomy): domain Eukaryota; kingdom Metazoa; phylum Chordata; class Actinopteri; order Gadiformes; family Phycidae; genus Phycis; species Phycis blennoides. The sequence continues at coordinate 19,475 of OMKI01012085.1, read as the reverse complement.
ATGAATCAGATCACTTCTATAAGAACATAAAAACAAAAAAATACACCTAATCATGGATTATCCCTTACCTGGTCCATTATTATGAAAACCAACATTCCACATCTTAAGAAAGGTAAAAGAAGCCCACCCTTACCCAGGATGTCATTGGTAGTGAAGGAAGACCAAGTGGTGAAGGTGGCGGCGCATACAGGTTAGTCAAGTCCAAGTCTTTAAACTTCTTGCCAATTAGTGACAGGGCTTTGTCAACTTGTTGCTGTGTTCCTGGAAGGATAGCCATACCCAAAATCAATTAGTATGCATATACAAAACCTTTAACCAGGCTGGAAACATTGAGTGAAATGTTCTTATAATCATGGGAGACCTGGCTGTGAAATGCACATACAAAGCGAAAAACCAAGAGAAACCAAAAACATGAAGTGAAAGAAATCTAACATGTTGCTCGTCTGCACTACAAATATATATTTTTTCTTGGTGCATTCATTACTTGTATGCTTTGATTGTTCTCAACAGCAACTACCAGTCACTTTTGGCAAAGCTAAATTACTAAATATAAAACATGAAACAGACTTGAAACCATTCAGTTTCTTGTATAGCTCAACTGCTGTCTTGATGTTCAAGACTGAAAACTGGCACTACCTGACAATTTTTTGGATGGTCAAAAGCTTGGCGCAATAAAATGTCTATTTAGGAAGTTGGCCAACTATATTCAACTCAATATTAGTCATCTCTACTGGCTGCCATCATTTTAGTACAGTATATCCTAGTTGTACCATTTAGCACAGTGGCATGACTTGCGATTCCACAGTAAATGAATAGAGATGAGCCTAAATGCAATATAACCTGCCATTCAGTGCTCATGCCCAGTCACAAGTCAACTGATGGCTAAATGTTTAAAATGCAGCCAATAGAAAGAGCTTCAGCCTTTTAGAGGCAAGTAGTTATGTTAGCCAGTAAAACGTAGCAGTTTTGTTTTCAAAATATTAAGTATTAGCTGTGTTGCAGGAAACTCACATCACAGCATCTTAACAATGCGTGCTCAGGGTACGGCACGGCACGGCCTGGTATTTGCACCCAATAGAATATCACATTGCATTCTATTACACAAGTCACACTGCTATGATTTATTTAATATAGTAAATTGAGAGGCCCTAAGGCATGGGTTTTAAAATTGGTTATGGAGCCGGATAACAGAGCAATGCATGTTATGCTTATTTGAAAACATTTTTGTTAAGGTAATGAGATACTGAACCGGCCATCAATCATCTTTATTTCCTTTTATTGGTACCAATTACCACATGCTGATATTTTGACATTCATTCAATACATTTACAAGTCATTAACATTTCAAGGGAATTAATAAATATAAAGCATGCTCTCCCATTACTCACCTTCTATATGACAGATCTGGAACTCTTGTGTATACAGCAAGGTTGAAATATAGATCTTTGCAGCAGAGTTTTGCTTTAAAAAACTCACATATCTTCCCTGCTTCCCAATTAATCTTCCCACCAGGTGCTGTTTGATGAAAAAGACATTAACATACCAAGAAGTTTTGTAAAATGATTGCCCAGCCCTCTGAGGTTAGCATACATTTTAACATGCCTTGTAGGATTTTGGTTGAACCAACTTAGAATGAATGAAGATTTAATTGTATACAACCCTAACAGTCAAAGCAATTAGTACCGAGAAGTGTTGATCGCCACTTACCTTTGGTACCTCGATTTCCCAAATGATGTGCTCAGAGTTGGAGACTGTAGCACTGTTGCTTTGGCTGTCCATGGCCCCCATGGTGCAGCCACTGTCCACAGAGTCCATACTGTTTACATCTGAACCTAGACATGTACACAATCATCAGTAACTTGCATGTCCATGCTACAAACAGCAACGATAAACCATTTTACGTGTAGTAAACTACTTCTAGGGAAAGACAACCACATTTCTGCACCAGAAAACAAATGATAAGAAAGGCCTCCAGAGAGATGTTGATAATTCAAGTCAGTGAAACAACATACTAGCTGGAAGCATATTTCCTAATATATATATCCATGGCATTTCCTGGCAACAAAAGAGATAGAAATTAGAATCACCAAAGTCACCAAAATGATGACTTTGATACGATACCTTCCTAAACATCTGGATACAAAGACTGAAACAATACCACGGCAAACGCCTACAACATCAGGAGCGCAGGTCTCCACCAAGGAAGTGTTTGAGTAGTTTGTCTTCAGACTAACCTAGTTCACTACTGTATTGTGCGGGCTAATAATCCTGTGTTCACCTTGAAGTGCAAGACTTTGTTAATGTAATTCATGTTTATCATTTTCAAAGTTTGTGCTTTGTTCTCAGTGTTTTTTTGACCATTGAATAAGTTTTTTATAATAATTAAATGGTCAGTGTTTTTTACGTGGTATGTGGAAATCTGATGTCCCCTATAATTGAGAGTGTGATTTATTTTACAGTAAATTTCATACATTTGCAAACAGATATTTCATTTATGGTCTTGACATTCAAGATGATTTGTAAAAAAAAAAAAACCCAAATATTTAGTTTCTTCATAATAATTGATGAAGAAATGTCAATCATGATGTGCATTACACAACAGAAATAGGTCATTTGGACACCACGGTGTAGTTCTGTCCACCTGCCAGGTGTGGCAGTGGAGAACATGGTGGCAAGAGGACAAAGGAAGTCTGAAAGATGAAGTGTGAATACTTCCAGCTGCATGTGCACATTGAGCGGAACATTGAAAAGATCAGGAGTTTTAATACCTATTACAATGTAGGGTTATTTCTATACGGTACAGGTATATAATAGTTATGTTGTGTCCACAAGAGTCTGTTCGGACGTGTGCCTGGTGCTGGGAGACTGCACTTCAAAATGAGACTGGGTATTGATGTTATGCTACATTAGACAAACTGATGTTGAAAGTCAAACGCTGCCATCCCCTGCCAATAGAGCGGTATTGCAATATTGCTGCTATTTTCTAAAAGTGTTTCTGCTACCAACAGGCTCAGATTGTTAGATTGTGAATTATTAAGTGCCAACATTATCAAACGATCCCTACAGAGAAATACAACTTTTGTATTTACCTGGTCTGCTTGTTATTGTGTCTAACAAAGTCTCGCCCAAGTGCTGAGCGACAGTTGGCAAATTAAACTTTTACCAAATCTTGTCAGAAATACGGCAAACACATCTTAACAAAAATGAAGCCATTTCTCTTTTCTCCATATATCCTCGAGTTTATGCATAACCATTGGACAGTGGAGTCAACCAACCATTGCACATGTGCTGAATTTTAGTAGTCATCATATTAAACCAGCCCATGTTAGATAAACGGTTGAGATAGGCCCAACCCAGGCCAGGTTGGCTATAAATCTGTCTGAACGAAGAGCCTAACTTTCTGCCAGAGCAAATAAAACATTTGTGTGGTTCCCAGAATGGCAAATTTTCCTGTTGTCTTAATCTCAACCCTCCTTCACCCAAAAAGTTGTTAACACGCTACACTTTTTGTAGTCAAACACAACAAATGTTTGCCTGCACTCAACTCTTGATTTCAGATGGAGTCAATAACAAACCGGATGAAGAGAAACTTAAAGAAGAAAGTATCATCTCTCTGTAGGGATCCTCTCCAAAATATGATCAGACACTTACTATGAGCCCACCAGTGGCAAAAACAAGCACTTTTAGAGGACGTACATAGATGATTGGGTTTGGCCATGTGTAACATTTTTTTAACCAGTTTAATAGTTAGTCAACACCGAATGGTACTAGTAATATCGACTTTTACCACCACATGGCACGCATGTCCACAATGCAGGGGAACACAATGAGTTATACTGCCACACACTAGACAAATCCAGAAAATGTTAAAGACCAGACGTAATGATAAAGATAAATAACCGTTTTGGTCATCAACAGTGCCATTTTCTAACACAGCGCATCACACACTGACCCATTCGATTCCCCAGCAACCCAGTCCTAATACTTAACAACACAACTCTCACCAAACATTTTTTCCCCCCCAGAAAATCCTAAAGAACTACTGATGCAGTTCTCCGGTAAACCTTGGATAAACAAATGACTTTGGTCCATAGTCATACCATATATTGTACATCAGTGTTGGGAACGTTACTTTAAAATACAATTAGTTAGTTACTCACTACTTGTTCAAGAGGATTTGAGCGACTAAGAAACTAGCAGTAGTTAAAATACTAGCATAGTAAATGAATCAAGCAGGAGTTAAAATACTTACAATTCTGATTTGGTATCACAACTCACCTCCAGATTGATCAGTCTCCATTTCACTGGTCCTGTTAGTTCCATTCCTTAAACCAATTCCATTGAGATTTTTTATCTCACACAATTCTTCTAGTGTATTCCCTCCTGTTAAGTCTAGCACAGCAGCTTCGGGGACCTTTTCAGCCAATTGGTTGGGTAGCGTGGTCTCTCGTCTTGACATGTCAATATCACTTAACAGATCCCCTTTTTTGCCAGGCCGGCCGGTGCAGAGGTTGTTTATGCTAGTTCCATCCTCAGAGAGGCATGCGCTGCCAGCAGATCCCTCTGTCATTCCAATGCCATCAACTGCATCCTTTGAGACTGGATTTGGTAGCTGGATAAAGTGTGTCATCATTGGGCTGAGGCCACTCCATGCATTCTCCACATCCGTTTCCCTAACCTTGGAAGGCTCCAACATGACAGTTGAGGTGAATCCATTAATAATCCTGTTTTTGTCCTCCTCGATTGCTGCATCTCTACACTCACAATCCATTGGGGTGGGGCTGTTAACTGTTACTGGCTCTTTTGTGAAGGGCCCAATATTAGCCAACAGCATGCTACAACTCGACCCAGGTTGCTCATTCTCTGAATCTTGACAACTGGCAACACCAAAGACCTCCTGGGTAGCTGCAGAGATTACTTCATTAATGAGACCTGCAGCCAGAAGCTCCAACTCTTTATTGGCAGTGCTGCAAAGCTGCTGCCCTGGGAGTTCAATAGCCTCCTCTGAGGAGTGGTGTGGAGTAGTAGACTCTTCAATATGTGCATACATTGGAGGGGCTGAATAAATAGGTGCACTAGTTAAGATGTGTTGATGAAAGTCTGGTGATGTGCTCATCTTTTTGGCATCTATATCCAATGAAGTAACATTCTGGGTGACCATGTCCTTTTTATTGCCAATTTGGCAGTCCTTTAAGGGCTGTGCCACACAGGGCACTGATACATCATGCGATGCAACCTCCCCCTCAGGCTCAGGCCTCTTGGCATTAACAAGTTGTAAAGATGTGGAGGAGGCTACCTTAGCTTGGTCAAATGGCACAGACTGGAAGGATGAGACAGATACTTCCAACATTGAATCTGGGAGTGGCTTTTTAACCTCCTGTGGCTCTTGTTTCAGGACTGATAGTGGGCTTTTCTCTAGGTCCTTGCAGCCATTCTCTGACCCATGGGAGTCAAGGCTTTCACTGTTACTAGAATGGAGCACTGTCAAATATGGACTTGTATTATTCTCAGGCTCTAATCCACCAGGGTACCAAGCTGCCACAGAAATCTGTTCCTGTGTAGCATTGTTGTCCGGCATGAGGATCTGTGCATTTCCTTCTTGTGGTTTTTGATTGCCAATGGTAAGAGGTTCAGCTTTGCTGGTACGCTGGTAGACGAGAGCTGCGTCATTTGTTGGGGACACCATGTCTTCTTCAACTAAACCATTTCTGCTTTCTGTTGGGGCATTGATGGAGTCCACAGAAACGGGGATCTTTTCAAGGCTTTCGTGGCTGGTGATTCGCTCTTTCTTTCTTGAGATGTACCACCACCAGCCTATCAACACCAGCACTCCAGGCAGTGTATAAGGAACTACCGAGCGAAACCTCAGAGGCATCTCCTTGGGACTCTAACAGCTACACCTGAAAGAGGAACAATGTACCAATTAGCCAAGTAACAACAGTTGACAAGTCAACCAAATCTCACCATGCCATAGACCTCCATCCAATGAATAGGACATATACATGGCCTCCATTTCATTTCCTATACAATGGCAACTAACAAGTGCAGATGTTAATGACTAAGGGATCAATTCACTGTTATTAGGGGTGCAAAGTGTAGAGGACCCGAAAAGGTTAACTTTGCCTGAAAAGTAAAACATTTATAAATTAATACATTGCCCCCCCCCCTCCAAATAAATAAACAAATGTTCTCTGTATTAATACCCCCACCCCCATATTTACATTAAAAGTAAGCATTACAAGTAACCAATCATTTCCTCATGCCTCCCCCAAAAATAAAATGAGGAGCAAGAAGCAAAGTAAGAAAAAACAAGGTCAAGCAGTTTTTCTCAAAGAAAGTTGAATTTAACAATGAAAATGAACACATTGCTCATTCCATTGAGATACACTGGCTAGTTGGCATGTCAAAGCCTACTCATTACTGCCACCTATTGGACGATATAGGCTAATTATGATATAAAAAAATAGATAAGATAGCAAAGCACATACCAAATATGCATTTTTGCACACATTTTAATGTTTATGTCTAATGTTTGTCTTTATTTATTCAATTTCATCTTTACCCCTGTAAGATTGTACCTATACCTCAGCAAATGAACCAGCCCCACTCCCCACCAAAGAAGGTGAGCAGCATTGTGCCGAATTTAACTTACTGCAGGGTTTACTTTGGTAGTTGACTTTTATTATTAAACAAAATTAGAATTAATGCTGTATTTTCAATTTATTCTTATTTTTCGAGTCCAAATAACAGCTGAACATCTTCAGTGATAGTCATTTGAAATCAAAGTTGACTAAATGGAATTGACTACGGCATGTTATAACATGTTATAGGACAGCAAATGCATTAGAATATCGAAATATTGGGTCATACAAACTGTACTATAAGAGAGCTGCCTAGAAATGCTTTTATTTTAAATTATGAATGCATCCATTTGGTTCTAGCAAAGGTTAGTTACAGAAAATGTGCTGTGTTGCGGTAGTGGGGCCCAATTATATTATATAGCCTATGTGTTTTTATCGGGTGACTACCCTGATCATAACCGACGTTTGTCTATAATGTCCTTTGGTAAAAATGTGCAGAAAGAAAACGATTTCTGGTTCTTGTGCCATCTACTACGGTAAGGCATCTAGATTCGAAGTTGTAACAACTGTGGATTTAATTAGCTAGCACCAATAAGAGCAATCGTTTCTCCTGTAATGTGAAGGGATGCTGGAAGATATTATCTTCCAGCATCCCTTCACATTACAGAAGAAACGATTGAACTATTTGGCTGAAAATACTCCTATATTATAGGGTGTATTTTCAGCATAACTAATGCCAACTTTTGAAGTAGCGCATTAGTTGTAATGGAATGCAGTCCCGCTTTCGTGTCACATTGGAAATGCAACACACATCTTTTCTCAATGTTATAGTCTCCAGGTAAGTTTGGCAAGGTTAAAGAGCCTACAGTGCCCAACAGTATCCGCGTGCGCGTCTAGCATTTTGAGTCCAGAAAGCGTGTCAGGTCCTTTCCGCGACCTTGGAGACACGGAGACCACATGGGTGTAGCATTAACTTCACGGCTCACAACCCACCTGCTCACTCACTCGCGATTTTGAACACATTCTCGTTGCGTCGTCCAAATCCTACTGTAAGTCAGCGATGTAGCCAAAGGCGAAGTGCTCAGTCACAATTATTCTCACTCTGCCAGTGTGTAATAATAAATGAAGGACATTACCATTCAACTTTGTCCTATATGTAGCCATTACTAAGCAACCGCTTCTATATACTTTGGTCACGAGGTGCTCCACAAATAATACATGCAATACACGGCGATAATACTGCACGTAGTTTTAAAACGAGGCAACATGACAGGTTTACGAAACACCGACTTTGACCTACACTGTTGGTAGACGCTGCATGGTAGGCCGCAGCGCATAATTTAGTCTATCAAGTTGGTCAGCCATACCGAGTAAAGCATTTATACAAATACATGCATGGCAGACATAATTTTACATTTCAGAACACTGCGTGTAAAACATTGAGGTGACGAAGAGTCGTTTGATCACGACCGTAACCAACAAATTATTTTGTCTTATATGAAATGGCACGGCCTTAGGCAGCCTAAACCATTTAAGCCTCTTGTGTGTAGCTAAACAGCTTCACGTTTACTCTCGCCGATCAATTTCAGATGAAGCTATTCCAAAATAACCTTAGGTTTAACAGAATCGCAAATGGTCATACGCTTTTGCAGGGCAATGTTTTAAACTCCACTTAGCAGACGGACTGGGCCCTGAAACCTCACGCTAGGCTAGGCTTAGCTCTGGTGAAGGATGTGTACGTTAGTGCTGCTCCTATGCCGTTTGCTGCAATTCAGGTCAGCAGAGAGACGATTAATAACTGCCACATACCAGAGAAGGATATCACAGTTTCATTTGTTTTCGACACCTCAAAACGAAGAAAGAGGGTAGAAGAAAGGCGAGCAGCGCTGTAGGTGAAATACACGCGAGCTTGCTAGCACCTTCAGGACGCAGGTTACCGACTACATGTAGCCCATTAAGTCAGTCAGTGGATCCACTTCTTTTCAACACTGCCTCTTGCATTCAACAACAAAACGATTGAACGGCAATGACATCACTTAGATTGGTTCTTAGAGTAGGTCGTTTTTTTAAATTGTACGTTTTACATCAAAGCTATTGCTGCTCCATTAACCATGCTACTTACAGAATATTAGCGTCTTCAACGCCGCCACGGTGGCGTGAACTGTGTCAAAGTTTGTTATTCCGGACTAAATGTATCTCCAAAGTCTCCTTTCTAAAACCTTCCCCACGTGTTGTCGGTACATGCACCGGACTCTAAAAACAGACTCAACAGCTGATAAAAACATCGCGATAACCAAATCATGGCCCTCGTTCAATCCTTTACCGTTACGCCAAACATACACGCTATAGTAGACTGCATCTCGCGAGACATTATTTGAAGACCCCAAAGTATAAGTTTACACGTGGTAAGCCATGTCAAAAAATGTATCTTTATATTACATTTATTTTACATACAGGTAGGCTATGACATATCTATGATCAAAGTTTATTACACTTTTTTCCTTGATTATTGATCATTCGCTTTGTTCATCATTCGCATTATGTTAATCGTGTGTGTGTGTGTGTGTGTGTGTGTGTGTGTTTTGGTGTGTGTGATTGTGAGCACACACTTAGTGTAAATGCATGACAATACAACAGCAACTGAGGCAGGTGACTCAGGCATCGGGAGGCAGACAAACAGGAAAAAAAATATGAAATATGAATCACAGCG
>OMKI01012071.1:0-15639 GCA_900302315.1 Phycis blennoides | reverse complement strand
CCCCCCGGGCCGAGGGGGGGGGGGGCCCGGGGCCGGGGGGCCCCCCCCCCCCCCCCCGTGACCCCCGCCCCGCCCCCGGTGACCCCCGTGCGGTACCTGGACGGTGGCAGGATGTGTCGGTGCTGGGCCTCCAGGAGCTGGTGCTGGAGGAGGTATTGCTGGTGTAATGCCTGAGGTAGGAAGGGCGGGGCGGGGATGTCCTGGAACGGGGGCGCCGGCAGGGGGTTGAGGGGGGCGTGGAGCGGGGGGCCGTGCTGGTGGCCCGGGGGCGCGGCGAGGTGGGGGTTAATGCCTGACTGGGGCTGCCCGGGGTGGGGCAGGGGGAAGTCCATGTGGTGCGCAGCCTGGGGGCCTAGCTGGAAGTGGCGGCACGAGGTAGCATGGCTGTGCTGCTGCGGCGGCGGCGGCGGCTGCTGTCGGGTGAAATGGGATCCTGGGGGAGGCGGGGGGGAGGAGGGGGAGGGATAAGGAACACTCGTCAGCGCGGCTGAGGAGAGAAACGCCGGAATTAATTGTAGGTGAAATGTGGTGTCGCTGCGTGTGATGCAGCGTCTTAATGAAGCCCTAACGCTTACCTATGGTGACAAATACTTCTGTGGGTGGGAAATGATGATAACCAGAAATACCATGAAAACAAAGAGGCGGCCGGTTGCTCTGTCTGTTTGTCTTAAGTCTGCTGCAGTGACAGCGTTCCAAGCGTTAGTAACCTTTCTCTGACTTATCTCCCCGTCCGTTTCAGTCCAAACACCGTGGAAAGACCTGGTTTTCCCGTACCGGACACAGGAGACCACAGCAATTTGTGACAAATGGATCGCAAGAAGTTCTTGGAAAAAATTGCCAGCTTGCTGTGATGTTGACTTTAGTGACTAGATCTACATTCTCTTTACCAAGTTCATTATGAATCTAAAAAAAACTAGAAGAAATGGCTAAATGTTTTTTCTTTTTTTTTTTTAGCAAAGTCGATCATTGTTTTATGAAGTTCTCGTCTCCCAGAATAGCTAGAATAGCATGACAGGCTGGTTCCAAGGTTTCCCTGCTCTCAAACCACAGCTATTTAGCAGCTAGGAGAACGTTGGTGCTGGGTATAAATAAAGACAGGGCGCTCTGTGTACGGTGGGGGGAACAGAGAAAATGCTCACACTTGTGTAACAATTTGAGGGCTAACTAGATAGCAAAAAAATGTTTTTCATCCTGTCATATTATTAGATTAGATGCGTTTTATTAACTTTTCATCTCTACTTCCCATAGTACATAACATTATTTTTTTATGCATGCAAAAATGTAAATATCGGTCGTACCATTTATGTAAAATATCTTAGCTTTTTCCCCGCACGATATCAACCTTCCCTCGATAAAGCCGATGGGTTGCAATAGATAACGGTAGCTCTAACCATGAAGAAACAGGCCAGGGCTACATCGCATTTACTAGTACGCTTGATGCAAATGCAGCAGAGCTATAACACATCCTGAAAGAAAGTTTGTTTGGGTTAGGAAATGTGTCAGGTCTACTGCATGTCTGCCTTCACCACTGTGGAGAAGGTCAAGGAGAACTGCATGTCTTCCTTCACCACTGTGGAGAAGGTCAAGGAGAACACATTTGCAATTCCAATAGTCCCGATTTCGTCCGCAATTTGGAATAAAATGCAAATATAAAAACGTGAAATCATACACATAGCGATGACTTTTTGAGCACTGGGTATCCCCCTGGTCAGAGGCTTGACATCAAGACTGTCACAGCATGCTGCATTTGTTCAGGCGTCCGTGTAAACATACACTATGAAGGACAGTAGATAGACTCATTCTGGCCCTGTGATGACGGAAGCTTGGAAATCGTCTATCTATGTCACAGTGGGAGGAGGTGGGGGGGGGGTGAAGGAGGGGAGGGGGGACTGGAGTCGGGGTACAAGGGGAGAGGGAGAACAATAAATGGAAATCAGCAAGAAGCACACTGAAGGTTAGGAAAAACACTATTTTCTTTATTGAAAAAATATTAGTATATGTGGAATTTGTGTTGGTTTTTTTTGTCGTCGTATTTTTTTAATAATAGTATAATTCCATGCAACAAAAAAATGTAAAATATAAACGTAGACTGAAGGCAAGGCCCACCATGCTCCATATAGGGTTAAAAAAGAACAGAAGCAGCATCCAATGAGAAGGCGTGTAGGCTACAGCACATGACCTCAGTACAGGAGGGTACATCTTTACTACACAAAGATTACATTGGATTTCTCACCAGTCCATGTAGTAAAAAACAACAAAAACAAATAAACTATGAATCATAAATGTGACCATGCATTGAAGTAGGCTACTATTACCAGAACAAAAAGGTAAAGAGAGACCACAACCAAACCATAAAGACGTTATTACTAAGAGAGTTCCTCAGTAGCAGTGCAGGAGATAGGCATCCCTGTGAAATGGATAGCATTTTGGCTTTATGTTAGTGGGGAGGGGTCATTGGAAAGCTATGAACCACCAGTGATTGTGTTTTGCTTAACGAAGCTGAACAGCTTAACGTTGTCCCGTAGGAGGGAGAAGGCCCAGACGATTCAGTGTGTTTCAAAGCTTTAAATTTGCAGAAGGGTAACAAAGGATTACACACAAAAATGAAGACGGTTATGGCGGGTTGCTTTGAACAGGTGCAGTGTACTGGTGATCACTTTAGCGATGCTAACAGTATGCCTGACTGCTACATTTGAGCAAATCAATATGTGGCATGCATGGGGATCAAATTTAGAGATTATTCGCCAAATCCAATGCCATCTGAATCATGTACAATGCACCTTGTGTGAATAGAGGGGAGATGAGCCGAATTCTGGTGTTCAATGCAGTGCAGCATTTAAGATCATGCAAAATGTATCCACTTTACAGGAATTTACAGCATGTTGTCTATCAAGACTGGATGGGAGGCACACAATGACATTCAACGGACCACCTGAACATGACCTAAAACAACGCTAGCTACAGCCATTTAACAGAATAAGACAACAAAAGGTGCTCTGTTATTGCTCTAGGTGTTAGCTATGTTCAGCTAGTTTACATGGAGAGCCTATGTAGCTGCATACATTCTTGTGGGAGGGGGTGGTGCTTTTTTTTTTTAATACCAATGTCGTCTTCTGATGGAAATAGGAAATGAAGAAGGGGTTCACAATACAGCTAAATGCAGAGAACAGGCCACATCACACAGCAGCAGATGGTCATTAGCTACACAATGGGGGGGGAGGAGGGGGGAGGAGGGGGGGGGCGACAAAGATCTGATAAATGCAGAATGTAGAGCCAGCCTCGATACTATGAAACAGGGAATAAGAACAGAAATAAAAAAGCACAATGAAATCATTGATGCCACTGTTGTGAAATTAATGTCACACTGTAGCTTGGAGAGGAGACGCTTTAGTGCAGGCGGACGCTGGGGTGTTGAGCCAGACAGACTAAACAAGCCCGTTAAAAACTACACAGTGAAGGCCAGACAACATGCAGCGCGTCCTCCACTCAGTCCGCGGCGTGCGTGCATTTTAACGAACGCCGTGTTTGTGTGTTTGCGTGTTTGCGTGTTGAACCCCCCCCCCACCCCTGCGCGCAGATGATCTTCAAATGACATCATCACCAGACAGTGATAAGCTGCCTGGCTCAACGGCCCCGTCTAAACCCCGGGACGCGCTTTAGGGTTGCGATCAGGGCCGAGTGGATTGCGAGGGTGAACGTTTCGACTCCCGATCAACACGACACTAACGCGCGCACACGTGTGCGTGTTTCCGCGCACCGCGACACGCGTGATCGAGTCTCGCCGCGTGTTTTGAGCCCACCGACGAAAGCGTGTTCTTTGTGAGGGATGGTTTTTGTTCCGCTGCGGGAAGTAGTCGGCGCCCGCCAGCCTCACTGGTCTGAACAGGTGAGGCTGCTCGGAAAACAAGACATCTACGGGACATCTGGGCGATTCTGCGGATTAATTACAGTTGGGATTAAAAACAACTCCAATTTGGACTCACGTTTTGAGCGATTTCGTTTAAATCCGTGTCCGTTTTTCGGAAAAGGGGGCTGGCTAACCCGAGCTAACAACAGTTAGCTCGGAGCAGCTAGCCGCTAACAGCTGCAGTGCATATTAAGATAAACAGGGCACATGTTGTGTGACTCGTATGAAGCGGAATACGTTACCTCGGTTTCTGACTGAGCCGAACACGGGGAGAACCAGGTATCCGACATGCACTAAAACCATCCTGGGATCCTTTTCTTATCTTGCCGCTGGGTTATTTCGAGATGTACAACAGCCCATGCGGACCTACATTCAAGCGGCTGTTGCTGGCTAGCACCACACAGGCGAACTGTCAACGTCCTCCTCACAAAGCACGCGTCATGCTGCGCCCGGGCCGCAGGGGGCGCTGCTGGGCGCAGCTTTAGCATGCTGGGTTTAATGGGGTGTTTGGACTGTTTTTATCGCATGTATTTATTTATGGTGTGTTTAGACTATTTTTATAGCATATATTTATTGATAGTGTGTTAGATTGAATGTCATAAAAAAAAAAAAGTATAAAAAAAGTATATTCACAGCCTATTTTTAGTATGTTGGGTTTAATGGTGTGTTTGGACTGTTTTATGGCATGTATTTATTTATGGTGTGTTAGATTGAATGTATTTTAAAAAATATGTATATTCATGGCCTTTTTTGATAAATTTTTTAAGCTGTAATGTTTGCGTGTTGTGTTTCATTGACAGTTAAACTTCTAATACATTTTTAGAGCACATCTTTAGTATGATGTGTTTAATAAAATGTTAATCTTACTAATACATTAGTATGCTATATTTTTTTACGTATAATATTGATATTTTATATCGTTATATTTAGGTTTTAAGTAAGGTTTTATATTTGTACTGAGCCGAATTTTTTTTCCCGTTTGAAACGGATTTGTCAATGTAAATATGTATTTATACAAATATTTATTTGTATTAAATATTTTTCCGTGCCAATAAAGCTATTTCCGAATCTGACTGTGTCCTTTACTATGGCGCACATGCTACGTCACTCGTACTGCACCATGGTCGATGCGCCGTGTCTCCTGTCCAGCAGGGGTCGGCCTTTATAAGCGGAGCGGAGTCCTCGCGCTCACACGGCGCAGCAGAAGAAGACGTTCAGCCATTACAGTCTCTCTCAGCCAGGTCGTTGTCATTAGCGGAGGACAGGTCACCAAACGCCACGCAAAATGTTGTCCGTAAGAGTTGCAGCTGCACTGGCCCGCACCCTGCCCAGACGGGCTGGGTTTGTAAGTATTTTATTGGAATGCATCATGTTGTATAATGGACATTTTGAGTGTATTTAAACGTAAAATGCGAATATGTCGGGCGTGAAGGGTAACAGGCCCCTAAAGCTGCGCCGCACGCTAGCCGTCCTGCCCTTTTCGTCCGATTGCACGCTTTGTCGTTTTTCCTTCTTAATTTTGGATACAAATATGTTTTATATTGTGAAACATTTATTAGTTTTGATGTCTGTACAAATGTTACAATCTTATGGACAAGCCGTGTCATGTTAGCATCCGCAGAAGCTAATGCTATTAGACTTCATTCAACCACGCTCTGAAGGTCAGGAAGGCTGACAGCGCATGTCCTCCATTTACACTGCAACGCACTGTGCTGTTGTGATGTCTTTTTAATGCTGCGTGCCATTGGCAATTAATATTATTTAGTTTAATCGTTTTTTGCGTTGCATATGTCTTTAAACTTAGGTGTCCAAGACTCTACCAGCCGCCTGCGTTGGGGTCAATCACCTCCACACAAGCAGACCATGGCTAGTGCAGAAGACGGGTGAGCAAGACGGAATCACCATGTTTTTCTCATTTAAAACATTTCTAGTGTCAAACGTTGCCAGCAGTTGACCTATTATTCCTCCTTTAGCAAAGAAAGGTCATTAGCCGTGCTATGACCGACACAAGACCCCGGCACTAGCGCTGCTACATTCATAACTGCCTTACAGAATGTAGAGAAGCCCACCAACGGAACAATTTAAATCCTATTAAGTGAACCATTTGTGGGTTGTTTTTTGTTTGCCATGAGTAAGGTCATTTGGGTTAGCAGCAGTTGTTCCATGCTACGCTGCGGTGTCATGCTACACAACGGCTATGGCTAGCAAAGCAGTAATCACCCCACGCTATGAAGGGTTGATGGCAGCATTGGGTGTCCTCTCACAGGCACTGCCGAGGTGTCCTCCATCCTGGAAGAGAAGATCCTGGGCGCAGAGACCAGCGCTGACCTGGAGGAGACTGGCCGCGTGCTGTCCATCGGTGATGGTATCGCCAGAGTGTACGGGCTCAGGAACGTCCAGGCAGAAGAGATGGTGGAGTTCTCCTCTGGACTCAAGGTGTGCATGACCAGTCTGTGGAAAATGCACCGCTGTTCTTTTTGTACAGTCCACACAAGAGCTGTCTGGGTGATGCCCTTCAGTGGAATAGTGACTACTTGTTCAGTATAATTAATAACAAATCACCACTTTCTTCTCCCAGGGTATGTCTCTGAATTTGGAGCCCGACAATGTTGGTGTGGTGGTGTTCGGTAACGACAAGCTGATCAAGGAGGGAGACATCGTGAAGAGGACCGGCGCCATCGTGGACGTGCCCGTCGGCGAGGAGCTGCTGGGCCGCGTGGTGGACGCCCTGGGAAACGCCATCGACGGGAAGGTTCGACTGACGCGGCGTAGTGGCGCTCTCTCTAGACCGCTGGCTGTGATGTCGTTTCCGTACCTGACCTCCACTCAGTCTGCGTACCTGACCGCCGCTCTGTCTCCCCCCCTCAGGGACCCCTGGGGTCCTCCATCCGCAGACGTGTGGGCCTGAAGGCCCCGGGCATCATCCCCCGTATCTCTGTCAGGGAGCCCATGCAGACTGGCATCAAGGCCGTGGACAGCCTGGTGCCCATTGGCAGAGGCCAGCGTGAGCTCATCATTGGGGACAGGCAGACTGGGTAAGCCTCTCAGGTCACTGGACACCCCGCTCCCACGTGTAACAGTCATTCATGTTTTATGTTTATGATCTACAAGGGTCACCTTCAGTAAGGTCACCTTGTGTCTTTATGAATGGTATACAACAGCCCTAATCTGGGGTTTTATATTGCACCCACTCTGGTATAAATTCAGTTGTTTTGGGTTCAACATGTTACACTTACATTGAGGGCATTTAGCAGACGCTTTTATCCAAAGCGACTTACAAAAAGTACATCTGTCCGAAGACGGTGAAACATTTAATTGCTGCTAATACAGTAAGAAAGTCACTGGAACGAGTTTGAAGCATTTCAATTGCTAGGTTGACCACTGCTAGTATACAAGACCCGTTCAAGTCATGTTTCTAATGACCCACCGTGACCCGTTGACAGCAAAACCGCCATCGCCGTGGACACCATCATCAACCAGAAGCGCTTCAACGACGGCACCGACGAGAAGAAGAAGCTGTACTGCATCTACGTGGCCATCGGCCAGAAGAGGTCCACCGTGGCCCAGCTGGTCAAGAGGCTGACGGACGCCGACGCCATGAAGTACACCATCGTGGTGTCGGCCACCGCCTCCGACGCCGCCCCGCTGCAGTACCTGGCGCCCTACTCCGGCTGCTCCATGGGGGAGTACTTCAGGGACAACGGCAAGCACGCCCTGATCATCTACGACGATCTGTCCAAGCAGGTGAGGGGCCAGCCGACGCCCTTCTGATTTTAAAGATGCACGCGTCGCGATCGCACCCAATTCAGAATGTGAACGTCTCCCAGCGGGGGTTTCCTTGTGGCCGTTTTTTTAAACTCTGTATGGCGGATGAGTAAACGCACGCAACAAAATGCTAACGCGGCGCGGTTCTCCCCCTCCCCGCGGCACAGGCCGTGGCCTACCGCCAGATGTCCCTGCTGCTGCGCCGCCCCCCGGGCCGCGAGGCCTACCCCGGTGACGTGTTCTACCTGCACTCCCGCCTGCTGGAGAGAGCCGCCAAGATGAACGACAACTTTGGCGGCGGCTCCCTCACCGCGCTCCCTGTCATCGAGACCCAGGCCGGCGACGTGTCCGCCTACATTCCCACCAACGTCATCTCCATCACCGACGGACAGGTGGGTCTGGTCCTGGTCCCGGTCCCTGGTCCCGGTCCCCTCAGGCAGAGGTGCTCTGCGGGTACCCGACCCCCGAGTAAAGGGGGAAACTAAATGTTGGATTTGAATTTCTAGATCTTCTTGGAGACCGAGTTGTTCTACAAGGGTATCCGCCCCGCCATCAACGTGGGTCTGTCTGTGTCCAGAGTAGGATCTGCTGCCCAGACCAAGGCCATGAAGCAGGTAGGCTCTCCTCTCCCGAGTGTCACCTTTTTTTGTGTGGTCTACAAGAGCTTCCACACGGCATACTTGAAAACCAAATGTCCTCCTGTAATCCAACGGCGTCCTGCTCCTCCCCAGGTGGCCGGTACCATGAAGCTGGAGCTGGCCCAGTACCGTGAGGTGGCTGCCTTCGCCCAGTTCGGCTCTGACTTGGACGCTGCCACCCAGCAGCTCCTCAGCAGGGGCGTCAGGCTTACAGAGCTGCTGAAGCAGGGACAGTACTGTGAGTTCCAAGTCCTCAGAAACACTTGAACACGCCTTTCATCCCAAATGAGGTGTTTTGGTTCTAAGCCGGTTCTCATAATAATGAGACGACATGATGACGTGTCAATTTGCCGTGTGTCTCTGTAGGCCCCATGGCCATCGAGGAGCAGGTGACGGTCATCTACGCCGGTGTCAGGGGACACCTGGACAAGATGGACCCCAGCAAGATCACACGGTTCGAGAAGGCGTTCCTGCAGCACATTCTCAGCCAGCACCAGGACCTGCTGAGCAGCATCAGGTAGGGGTTCAGATGACGTGTTGTCCTGCTGAGCAGCATCAGGTAGGGGTTCAGATGACGTGTTGTCCTGCTCGTCAGGGGGAGGCTTTCCGTTCACCTGACTTGACCGCGCCTTCTCTCTGCCCGTCTCAGGACCGACGGCATGATCTCAGAGGCGTCCGATGCTACACTGAAGAAGCTCGTCCTGACCTTCCTGGCCAGTTTTGAGTAAAAGGAGCATGGCGCTTCCCCCTGACCTTCAGTGTGTACTCTGTGTCCCCATTACACTTATCTATGTGAGCACCCCGAAGGCCAAAACCTCCATGTACAGATTTCTGAAAAGAATAAAATTTTACAACCCTGCTTTGCTGTACAATTCTTCTTGTGTGCTAAACTATCTGCATCTCTTGGTTTGTGGCCACCTGAAGAGTTCTACAGTGGCTCTACTGCCACCTGAAGGGTAGCAATCCGTTTTGAAAGCACTTGGTGTTCATTAACTTCATATTACATTGACTGACCTAATGCTTGAGTATACTGGTGATGGTAGTTATGGCAGTGTTTCCTGTTTGTGATTTCCATTAAAGGAAGCTAAAAGGCTGGTTGGGCCAGAAAATAGTAAATCTAGTTTGTTCAACTTGGTTTAATTGAAGGCGTTAATGTTTGTTACAAAAGTTAATAAACATGGTGAAAAGCTACATCTTTCTATTTGTCTGGTCTTCCTTGCACAAGGGCTCTTCTCAACCCAGTCCGTCTTTAACTTGAACTTAATTTGGTGTTCTCAAGACGTAAGCAAACAGCCAATACTGACGACTTAAATGGATTTATTGAAGTCCTTTGGCAGAAAACAAGCTAGGCACTAGGTGGCAGTAGCTGCATTGAGTAAATTCAAGTCCTGGCCTGGAAGAGTGTTGGGCCTTCCTCAATGCAACCGCTGCCACTCCTGTTCTTGAGCATGCTTATCCAGTTTGTATTGACTCACGCAAAATGACCCATTTTAGATGTAAAAGTGCTTCTGTAAACGCCACACCCCAACGGGTAGTGTGCATGTGTGACAATATAGAGGACTCTGGTTGGGTCTGTTTGGATCTGTCAGGATCTATGTCCTGCAGACCTGTTCGTGAATCAAGGCCTGCTCTGCCTGCTCTGCCTGCCCAGCACTCAGTCCATGGCTCTGACTCATCAGCTGAATATGTTGATGATGGCTTAATGTCTGTTGATGGCATCCATTCATCGCGTTTGACCGAACCCCCGGCGTCGCACGTTGAAGAGCTCTGATTGGTTAAAACGTCTCCTCATAACGTCTCATTGCTCTGCTTTATGGAAGTGGGCACATTGCGTTGTAAACAAAAAGGGAAGAGAGCCAATATGTGAGGTAAAGATGTGGTGTGGAAATATAACGACAATGAAGCAGATTCAGCATAGGACGAGTATAGAGGACTCATCTCTGCCCCTAACCTTAACCCCGCTCAACGCCATCGCCTCACAGCGTGCCAGTTTTACCAACAGCATTGTTGCTTTGCAAGAGACCACAGTAACATGTGACTGTCTGCAGCTGCAGTCACTACGGCCCATTGTTGGCACGGCAGCAGCAGTTCTGTAGAGCAATTGTCAAAATAATTGGTCTGCATTCAGAAACAAAGGCCATTATCTGACCCTACACATGGGTGGTAAATATGTTTTTGGTTATTTGACTAAGAATCCATTTTGGGTGTCTGCCGTGAGTGCCACAGCACACCTTTTATACAAAATGGTTTGCTTTCTTAACTGGCTGTGGTAGTTTAGGATATTGCACCACTGCTTATGATTGCATTCTTCTACACTGACTTTGCGGTTGTGGTGGTGCGTACTGTGGAAGTAGGCCTTTACTTCACATTGTATTTGCTAGCTAAGGAAAAAAAAAGTTGTCATTGTCATCAAATTATTTCCCAACTGCAACTTAAAATGCATTTTCTCAGGCCCAGTTAAACCTTACACCTCTTCAGTTCTGCTTGTAGCCACGGATGTTGGATGGTTTATTGAGTTCATGTTTTCATGTTCATTTTAATGTGTCGTACTGCTGATGTAGTGTACATCACACATCAATGTAGGCTAGTTCTGTCATTACCAGAATAATATCTCTAATGTTTATGTGTATTTGGACGTTGATGACTTGGCCTAGAGTAGTACTTGGTAATAACAGAATGTTTCCCTGCAGAGGGAATCTGCTCCCAGCAAAACACTCTTAACTAACTAAACACAAACTAAACTAAACTAACTAAACACACGACCCTCAGAGCTGTTCTAATTGTTTGCTCGTCCATTAGGTTAACAAACAACTGAGCATTTCATCATGGATGGTTTGACTGCAGTGCGGCAGCCCATGAGCAGGTGTGCGTTGAGCCAACACAAATGTTTAAAGGATGTGGTTCGGTTGTTTCCAGCCTACATCTTAAAAAACTGACTCTTTCTAGTCAGAAAAAACAGACCAACTCTGATCCCCCTCAGTTTCACTTTAATTCAACTTCATCCAGAAAATAGATTTAATGAACACAATGCCAACTGAAGGCAACAGATGTGTAGACGTTAGTTTGTGCTTCAAGAGGTTCTGTCGAGGCACCGGGATCTGGAGAAATATACTTAAAGGTTTTTATATTTACTTGAATATGTTTTATTTTTAAACACATTGAGCCTCATTAAAACTTACGAAGATCAACATTGCTTTCCCCACACAGGCAGGCGTTCTTTAGACAGACAGAGCGGCTGAGGGATTGTGGGAGAGAGACGAGAGCAGCAGCAGAACCTTGATTTAGTCATAAAAAAGAACGATATTAAATATATTATTTTTGAGTCCATCTCCATTTTATCTAGGTATTTAATTCATTAAAAAACGAAATTCTCCATGGTGAGCGGAGCCAGGCCTTGTGTCTGCAGGACGCCTCCTCACAGAGTCTGATGCCATTCTGTAGAAAGAAATCTCACCATGGCCACAGCATGACCACATTTCCAACCAGCAATGAGCTGTGACACGAAGTACAGTCACAGTCACTGTACAGTCACGGTTCTGCTCTCATTTTACATCAATGTTATGTAAAATCTCTTGGGCATTCAGATTGAGCACCATTGTATAAAACATTTCACCACGCCATGATATCATGGAAAAATGTCAAACATCCAATTTCCTTAATCTTGGGACGGTATTTACAACACTAAACCTGTTTCTCTGCAGTCTGTGCTTAACTCAATCAAGACCCTATACGGCCTGTTTTCTGTGTCGCAG
This sequence comes from Phycis blennoides, assembly GCA_900302315.1. Taxonomy (NCBI): domain Eukaryota; kingdom Metazoa; phylum Chordata; class Actinopteri; order Gadiformes; family Phycidae; genus Phycis; species Phycis blennoides. The sequence continues at coordinate 3,577 of OMKI01012071.1, read as the reverse complement.
GGGGGAACAATAGGAACAATGTCCATAAACTGCCAGCAGTTAAGTTTACAGATATCAACAGCCCACTTGAGTTCCCAAGCACATCCCATAATAACCCTTGCAGCGCACGGCGGCTACGCGAGCTAGCCTCAACCTAGCTTCAATCGGTGCTCCCATAGTGGTTCCCGTTGGAAGGGTTCTCCTGTAAACTGGTGTGGGAGCTCCCATGCTCTTCCACCACCTCTGGTGGCACGCGGTGTTTGAAGGAGTCTGACACAAAGAGCACCTGTGGAAGACACCGTACACGTTATTTAGTTTTTAGATGCATGCGGTTAGCCTTTAGCCATATTGCACAGCAAAAGTAAAGCCCACAAAATGCTTTGCAACAATTGGATATTTCTAAAAAACAAGCATTCATCACTACCAAAGATTTCCCTCGGGATGAATAAAGTATCCATCTATCTCTATCTATCTATCTAAATACCAAAAAAAAGTCTGAGTGTGTCTTAAATACCTTAAAACAAATGAAAAAAATATACATCTGTGGGAATTGTGTAAGAAGTATCAGTTAAATTCTATATTAGCCTACCACATATGCCTTGTGTGTGTGTTAAATATGAAAGACCTTCTCATACAGTTATGGAGCCATGTGGTCACGGTGGACCAATGGGCTTCAGGCTGAACTCACGGTGAGAATGGCCACCACAGCCCCCTGCAGCAGGCCAATCAGCACGTCACTCCAGTGGTGCATGTAGTCCGACACACGGGACAGGCCCACATACATGGCCGTGGCCAGCAGGAAGAACTGCATGGTGGGGCGCAGCAGCCTGGCCCATTCGTACTTGAGTCTGGCCTGGATGTACAGCTGCAGAGCAGAGAGACAGAGACACATGAGCCACACACTCACTCATTGTCAGACTCTCAATGGACCATCTATGCGTTAGGTATATGAATACGCGGACGACATGCTTGTCACAGCTACTATCTAGTGGAGGTGATCTGACTCCCAGACTATGAACCAGACAGTGAACTATACATCCCTATACCTTGGGACTCCATGGAGCGTCTGTGTATGTACCCACGTACAGTGATTAGTGAGAGGAGGACATGGCCATAAGCAACAACACTGGTTATGCTCCCAGCGTGTTCGTTTAGCAAACGGAAAACATGACGCAATGCACAATGCTATTTTTGAAATTACAACAAGCCATAATATGTGCTGAACAATATTTAAGTTAAATCATCGACGTTATTTTTCTACCAGTGCTGCGGTAACAACGTTTCAGGCTGCGTTAGACTGCACCAAGTTGTCCCTCTGAATGAGGACTGGAGCTCACCGCCAGGAACAGCATGCAGTACATTGAGAAGGACGAGTGACCAGAGTAGAAGGAAAGTCTGTAAAGACGAAAGAGAAAGTGAAATGTCAGTCAGTGAACAATAAAAACCCCAAACATTTGCTGCTTGTATATTTCACAATTTACTATGTGTGCCTATTATTTATGACATTTTATAGACCCAATAATGATTTGAATCACAAAAAAAACAATTAAACAGAAGCAGTCTGTCGCAGTCCGAGGTCGTTCACCTCGCTTCGTCAACCGTTTCCTCGTCTCCGGTACACGTGAAGTTTTCTACGTATAGTCCGGATCCGCAGTCGATCTGCTCCCACCGTGGTTTGCAGGCAGCCAGGAAGTGTGGGCGCAGCCGGCCGATGGTGGCTTTAGCGATGTCCGTCAGCGACATGGTGACCAGCCCTCCAAAGAGGCAGCTGCCCACGCCTCGGTAGATGCTTGCCAGGTAGGTCATCCCCGTGCCGCAGGTCTGCAGGGCTTTGATGCGAGACAAGTAGACGTGGAGGCACTCACCACAGATGATCTGAAAAGGTTGGAGTGTGAGCTGTGATCGTCTTCCAGGAACCGTTTACAAAAAGAGACCGGGCCTGTGTAGCATCGCAAGCCTCCCCTCTGGAAAGGACAACTGTCACCCCAACATCAGACTGTGTACCCTCCTCCCCTCTGGAAAGGACAACTGTCACCCCAACATCAGACTGTGTACCCTCCTCCCCTCTGGAAAGGACAACTGTCACCCCAACATCAGACTGTGTACCCTCCTCCCCTCTGGAAAGCGCTACAGGTCTCTGGGCACCCGGACCAGCAGGTTTAGGGGAAGCTTTTTCCCTCAAGCTGTCACCCTCTTGAACTCCACACCCATGTGAACGTTGCCCCCCCCCCCAGGACATGCCCCCTGCTCACCCAACGTCTGGACCCCTCACCCCTCACCCCCCTGGACATATTATTTATTAGACATATTATTTCCCTTTCCCCCCCAGGACATGCCCCCTGCTCACCCAACATCTGGACCCCCCCTCACTCACCCCCCTGGACATATTATCTGCTTATTTATCCCACTGTACCCTCATACCCATACAAACTGCATTTATCTGTTGTACCCATTTTTATGCTGCTCACCTGTTGTATTGCACTGAATCTTCTTGTATTGCATCTTGAATCTAATGAAATCTAATCTAGTTGTATATGGAATGTGCCCCACAATCACAAGTCTATGAATGGAGTTTATCACTAGGGGTGCATTAGGAGGACTGTGGAGAAACGTACATAGGTTACCTCCAGTATGTCCTCAACGTGTACAGTGACTGTTGTGACGATGAGAAAGATACCCTCTTGTGATTGGTTAAACTGAGTTATTCACTGGCACCATACACAATACAAGCCAGTCCACCGTAGTGTTGGGGGGGTTGATGTGAAGGACTTAAGGAAAACACCTCCTTGTTTGGGGGGCCATAGATTCATGGTGGTTATTGATAGGGACTGACTTTATGGACAGTTAATGAGTAAGAACACTGACAAATAGCTGGCAAAACAATAATAAAATAATAATAGTATGAATAATTGTATTTCTACATTCCCTTGAATGCCTTTTAACTCTAGGCGTATACTAATTGTCACGACCAGGCTAGGACGCAGATGCAGGGTTTCGGGTCTCTTCGATAAAAGTCTTTAATGAACAAAGCAAAACTCACTCCATACGGAGGAAACAAAGGGCTATGAAAATGTTAACTAAGGAACTGAACTAGTAAATAAAACTTACAACTTAAATGTCTCTCTTGGAGGAACCGGAACAAAAACCAAATACGATCAATGACAAAAACTGTGACTAGACTGTGGAAAGGCTGGAGTGATCGAACACAGACGAGGACGACTGCAAACACACAGGCACAAGAGAAAGGGAGACGCAGACTCTTATACACAGGGTAACCGGGAACAGGTGGAAACAATCAGACAATCAGACCAAGACACACGAGGAAGGGCAAGTGACCTGAAATGAGAGGGAAGTTACTTTTCAAAATAAAACAGGATATGACAAGACAAGACATGGAGACAGGACAAAAACCCAACTTGACCTCACCGCGGAACCTTTGGCAAAAACCTTTTACAAACTGTTTTCCTTGGCTCTCTGTGTACACCCGCGGGTGTGTGTGCGCGCATGCGTGTATGTGCATGTGCATGTGTGTGTGTGTGACATTATAGTTCATCCATAATGTCAATTAGTCAGAGGTAGACCTGGGTTGTTTCTCTTG
>OMKI01012070.1:73190-93238 GCA_900302315.1 Phycis blennoides | reverse complement strand
CACCTGGGCAAAGATGAGTTTTAAGCCCTCCAAGTCAAGATCCATGGTGCTGAAGAAGGGGAAAGTGATTGACAAGTTCCGTTTTTCCATCTCAGGAACTGTCATTCCAACCATCACGGAGCAACCTGTCAAGAGTTTGGGGAGCGTGGACAAGGTGGGAGAGTGCACTGCAGCGCAGGATCACCTGGACAAATATCTTGCAGGCAGATTTCCATCGGGTCCGTTTCCTTGTACAAGCTGTCTACGATGCCCTGCCAAGCCCAGCGAACCTCCATGTCTGGGGGAAGAGCGAGACACCTTCCTGCCTTCTTTGCTCTGGAAGAGGCTCCCTAGAACATCTCCTCAGCTGCTGCCCAAAGGCTCTGGCTGATGGTCGATATCGTTGGCGCCATGACCAGGTGCTTAAGGCAATTGCTGAGAGCTTGGCCTCAGCCATGAGCACCAGCAAACACCATCCTGCTCCAAAGAAGGCAGTCCCCTTCATCAAAGCTGGAGAGAAACCCCTGGCACGCCCACAACAAACAGCAGGCCTCCTCCACACTGCGTCTGACTGGCAGCTGCAGGTCGACCTGGGGAAGCAGCTGAGGTTCCCCCAGCACATTGTAAAAACAAGTCTCCATCCAGACATGATCATTACCTCTGAGGCTTCAAAACACCTGATCATCCTGGAACTGACGGTGCCATGGGAAGAGCGCATTGAGGAAGCCAAATGAGAGGAAACGTGCTAAGTACCAGGAACTGGTGGAGGAGTGCAGGGAGAGAGGCTGGAAAATCTTCTATGAGCCTATAGAAGTCGGCTGTAGAGGCTTTGCAGGGCGTTCCCTCTGCAAAGTCCTCAGTCGTTTGGGTGTTACAGGGGCGGCCAAGAAGAGGGCCATTCAATCCACAAGTGAAGCTGCAGAGAAGGCCACAAGGTGGCTTTGGATTAAGAGGGCTGATCCGTGGACTGCTACTGGGACGCAAGTCGGGACTTGATCAACCCCGGCTGGGTCGCCTGGGCGAGGGTGTATGATGTTGCGAGACCCTAAACACCTAATGATCCCAGGATACATCACTGAGGATGCGTCCCAGTGCATCCATGAGATGTTTCTTGCATAGGTGCTGACCTTATTATCAATCCACTTCTCTTCAGGGACAAGACTGGATAGCTTTAGCATTTGATAACTGCCATTATCTTAGAGAGTCGACCTGTTGGTGAACGGCAGGCAGGTATAGGTACCGCACAAAGCAGACGGCTTGCGTTTCCTGTTATTTGTTAGTGAGATGTGTTAAGTTGCAGGTATGGAAGGTAATTTTCAGGGATAAATGAGACATACAACTGGGAATCATCAGCGTAACAGCGATATATTTGGTAAATAAAATGGTAATGGTAAATAACATGACCAAGGGGCAACATATAAAAACTAAAAATAGCGCCAAGACTTGAGTCCTGTAGGACCCCACATGACATGAGAGCAGTTGTCAACAGTGAACGCTCTGTTTGATAAGTGGGAAGAAAACCAGTTCAGAACAATTTCACCAAGGCCAATCTAATTCCTGAGTCTGTTTAGTAGAATTTTCTGATCTACCTATTTGAACAACTTGTAAGGAAGAATGTCAGATTCACAAATGATGAGATTAGTACGATGTCAAACAAATCCCTAATGGTAAAGGGGATAAGCTCATCTAACAGCGTGTGTTATGTCTTTATGACAGGGTTTTATTTTGATATGACCAATGCTGGTTTCCGGTCTGTGTGTATGTTCGAATGAGTTGAAGTAAAGAGCAGAACATGTCGCGGCTCTCCTGATTCTTTTAGTGTTTTCACACATAACAGCGTGGTCAAGGGCAAAGGTAGAAGTGAGCCAGTAGGAGTAATTGATGCTTCGGCATTTTTAACAAAATACTTAAAGAACTTTCTACAGTCCTCTACAGAGATGGGTTAGGGTGGGTTAGGGTTAGGGTGTCCCAACAGTTGTTGGGGCATGTTTCATTAGACTGTTGATGGTATTGAAGAGGAAGTTTTCGTTATGCTTTTTAGAGGCAAATGTAAGAGACAAATTTGATAAAAAAATCGATTCACCATATGAGGTCAAAACCACCAATGTAGTTATGTACTGTATGCTGATAATTCAACATGTTCTGTACGTCACCAACTTCAGTGAAGTTAAGGGAGAATCTACATGTTTAGTTGCAGAGCATTACCAAATGGGTGACAATTTACAAATTCGTACTAAATACTGCCAAAACTACCAGCTAGCACCACCAAGTCAACAGCCTGGTCAAATTCCCATCTCAACTGCTGTTAGTCTTATGCGCTGTGTGTTGTCTTCCACTGCTGATGTATTCCTCAAAAGGGCCATTGCTCTGCTTTGTCTTTGTGGCTGAGGCATTTACAGATCTGTTGTCAATTTTCTTTTGAATGGTGTCAGCCATCCAGTTGTCTCTTCACTGAATCCACTCTTGAGCATTGGGCATATCTTACATCCATTCAATCATAAATTGCCACAAATCTAATCTTGGTGGCTATGAACCCTCAGTGGAAGACCGAGGCGCACAAGAAACTTGGACCTAAAATCAGTTCCAAAACGGTCCTGGCAAGTTTCTTAGCACTCTCATCCTGTTCCAAGGGCAGTACTGTGATAGGTTTCCTCCTGAGAGAACAATTCACGCTGCATGTCAGATACTTTGTGATGGGCAAATGTTATGGTTGCCTTGCTCCAGTTGTGAAATCAGTGTGTTAGTTAAAACAGTGAATGAGCTTGTTTTACCATCAATGTGGTTGAAACATTTCTCTTTGTTATGCTGTGGACAAAGCAAAAAAAACATACATACACATACACAGTGCAACCACTGCCACTTTGAAAACCAACTTAGCTGAAATGATCTTTGAAAAGATTCAAAATGTCCTTCCTCAAAAGCCTGTGTTAGGTTGGCATTCAATTACAGCAATGAGTTCGGCAGATCCAGCTGTTGTTGATGGAGTCGGGTCCACTTGCTCCCACACAGGATGAAACTTTTGCATACTCGGAAGACATAGATACTAGATGCCGGGTCCTCTTAGACTACTGCTGTAGAATGTAATTTATTACTAAATAATGCAAACACAATCATCCATTGTGTTTCACTTAGCCAACAGCGGGTGCTACAGCACCCCCCTTCTCACACCTATGAGTGAGTATAGGTCAAAGACCCAAATCGGCTGGTGTAATTTAAACAGCCAATGAAGAGTGAACATGGAGTTCAGTGTTGATGGATTTGTGTCTGGACCAAGCTTTTGATTGTTGCACCAAGGATCAGCGTGTGCAGATTCCTGATTACTTTCAGGTGCCTGTAGATAAACAGACTTTTGTCTAGATTGACCTGATTCTTTACCCTACAAATATGGGCAGCCTGAATCTGTCCAGCTGAAGGAGTTGGACTTGTTGGACAAACAAAAATAATTGAGCAACAAATTACAATACATTTAACCTGGTTTTGATATACATAAAAGTATTCGATTGGTTCCTTATTTTCAAGAAAAGACAAGTAGAGACAAGTACTTCAATGTGTTTGAGAGAGTGGCAGAATCTTTATAGTGGCCTTCAGACATTTGAATGCTTCGTTTGCAGTGTGTTCTCATTGGGGAGGCACAGGAGACCCATGCAGCACTCTCTTCTGATGATAGCCAACAGTATGGTCTTGTTACAGCTGCCATGCTGAGAGCTTATGAAATGGTTCCTGAAGCATATAGGCAGAAATGTAGGTTTATTAAAAACTCTGAAATATCAAACATGTTGAATTTGCTCATGAAAGTACATTGTATTAGATTTGTAGACATGTCCATATTACAAGCTAACTGTTGATGGGCTAAGAATCAGAATGTGGTCGAAAGAAATGGCATCAAATGTGTAAATCGAAAGATATCTGGAGACTTCTTAAGACATGATGCTAATGTTGATAACCAGTTGCAGTAACCTGAAGCTCTGAGGGAGTAGCCTTTTGATCTTGTACATTGATCTGAGAAACACCCTCCACTTAGTTAACATGAGTTTGTATGAATGCATTTATTTTGTATGTTTGCACTCAGTTGATAGGATGGGATGATAAGAGGGAGAACAGATTGAAAAATGTTTGCTGTGTTTTATATAAGTTATTTAGTGTATTGGCTGGTATATGCAAACTGAAAACCTGTAACGGGTGAGCGTAGGACCCAATTGCAGCACAAACCAGACAAGATTGAAAGAAATAAATAGTCTTTTATTTCTTTCCAAACGGATGATAACGGAGACTGGTGGGATCGGGAATCCGGGATCGGGAAGCAGGCGAACGGAGATCAGGAAGGGCGAGACGTTGATCGAAGTCGGGGACAGGCAGGATCGGGAAACCGGGACAGGAGACAGGCGAACGGAGATCCGGAAGGTTTATAGGTTTTTATTTTATATTTATATATTTATATATTCTAACACTCTACTATACGTAGAGTGTCTGTCACCTTTTTTCCCCTGGAGTATTGTAACGAATGCAATTTCCCTCAGGGATCATTAAAGTATTTCTGTCTGTCTGTCTGTCTGTCTGTCTGGAAGGACAAGACGGGAATCGGAGTCGGGGACAGGCAGGATCGGTAGACCGGGACAGGAGACAGGCGAATGGGGATCCGGAAGGACGAGACGGGAATCGGAGTCGGGGACAGGCAGGATCGGTAGACCGGGACAGGAGACAGGCGAACAGGGATTCGGAAGGACGAGACGTTGATCGAAGTCGGGGACAGGCAGGATCGGGAAACCGGGACAGGAGACGGGTGAATCGCTGGAGAGACTTGCATGTAGGAAACAGCTAATACAATCTGGCACCAGGTTTTCAAGGTGGAGATATATATATACATATTGCAACTTTTTTTTACAGTAACACAAATAGTTACTTTCCCTGGTAACTAGTTACTTTTATTATAGAGTAATTCAGTTACTAACTGAGTTACTTTTTGGGACAGTAGTGAGTAACTAATTACTTTTTAAAAGTAACCTTCCCAACACTGGTGACCATGGTCTCATGTGACTTGAGACCATCGTAGTTTTGCAATGGAAATATAAAAAAATTATTGATTTTGTTATAAAAAAATATATTTATTTTGATGAAAAAGATGATGTAGTGTCTTTTTCATCAGACCTAGTGTGATGTAGACCTAAGTGTTTATAGTACCCAGATCTGCTGTAGGACTTCTCCTATAGCACCCCCAGATACAAGTGAATGGGGGGGATGTCCTCCTGGCCATTGGATGTCACAGGAAGGGTCTACAGGTCCTGGTCTTATGGCACAAGATCAGCTTGGTGCCAAACAACATGCAGATCCTCAGATAACAGCTTTCAGGGAGTCTGGTTCTACAACAGATGGAGGAGCTGTTTAGTTATGAAACCTGCCGGTCTGTTGTGGCAGTGATGGTGGCGACGAAGTTGCAGGGGATGTGGACACATTCTCTTTCAGTAATTCAGAGTGGTTAGAAGATCTAGATGGTCAGTTCGAGTCACCTCACCCACAGTCAGCATAAAGCTGTTCTACGTTAATACAGTTCTCACAAGTCTTTATTTTCTGACACACCGTCCAGGACCCATGTTATAGAACATGACATTGACATGGGAGATGCAGCTCCTATTAAACAGCATCCGTACCACATGAACCCTGATAAACAGCGGAGGCATAAAAAAGAGGTTCAATATATGCAGCAGTAGCTCATTGAGTTCTCCTTAGACAAATCTGAAAAAAGGGAAAGCTTTTGAACAGATTTTCGTAAAGTCACTCAAAGTGTCTGAAAGCCTGATTGCTACCCTCTTAAAATGAGTACTGGCAGATCCCTTTAACACCACGTATGAAAGAAATCTCAGCATTTGTCACAGCAGATCATTTTTGCAGTATACTCTTATGGCATTTAGTATGCAGAATGCACCTGCCCCATTCCACTGGCTGGTGAACACTGGCTCAACTGGTCTGACCAGTTGAGAGGCATATTTGGAGAGCGTGGTGGTGTATCAGTTTTGGTCTGAACATATTTAACGGCTCGGTGTAATGGCATCGTTTGTGCCATGCAAACCTCATGATAAATACCTGAAAATTTGAGTTTGGCCAAGCAACAGTTATGTGGGAAGGGTTGTGGGTGGTGGTCAGGCGGTAGTCAGGGTGTCTTCAAAGTGGACGTTCTTCTTGCAATGCTTGCACCAACTTCAAGACCTGAGTTGCATAAATGTTTGGGATTGGTAGAGTACTATCAAGGTTTCAGCAGAAACCTCTCAGGCCGAAAGACCAGTGTCAACTTTGTTTTGACCAGACAAAGGCAGTTCTTACAAATGTTGACCAGGACCATTGAAAAAGAGGCTTTTGCATTAAAATTGGCATTTAAACACTTTTAGGTGTATGTGGGTGGTGAGTGGTGTGGTGAGTGAGGCTCAAAGGTGTATGTGGTGAGTGAGGTTCAAACATGCTCAACCCCCCCCTGAAGGTTCTCATTGCAACAGCTGTTGGGGGTGAGTGGGGGAATTAAAACATTTTGAGACGTTGCTCTCAATGTCTAAGAGTTTGATTTGTCAGCCAGTAGGGTGCCCCAAGTAGTCGCCTGCCTTGCCTGTTCATAGTCATCGCCTATTTTTAAGTTTTACAGACAACGCTTACATTAACGCAAATCAAACTACTCTCTGGTGTCCAGCTCAATCTATCTTTATTGGTTGAAAGTCATCGTCACTCAGCATTGCAACCAACTGACTGAAAAAAAGCAAGGAAAGACCGTGGACAGTGTGCTTCATTGTGCCATGGGCACTGTAAGTACCCCGTCACTCCAGCACCCCATCCTCATCAATAACGAAATGGTTGAAATGGTTGACAGCTTCAAATATCTCGGACTCACACTGGACAATAAACTCAGCTTCGACCAGCATACAAAGGACATTAAAAAAAGGTGCCATCAAAGACTGTCAGCCATCCGTAAACTCAAAGGACTCTATGTTGCCCCCCATCTCCTCCTACTGTTGTACCAAAGTATTGTTCAACCCATCCTGCTCTACTGTTCCACCTGTTTCTTCAACATGCTCACTGTCACAAACCGGGTCAAAATCACACGCATAACCAACACTGCTGCCAAGATAATAGGTCTCCCCACAACCAACCTCTCAGAGCTCAACTGTAAGGCCATCATGCACATTGCAAATACAATAGCACAGGACACCACACACCCACTAAATCACCACCTCACTGTACTGCCCTCTGGGTACAGGTGCAGGTCCCTGAGGTGCAGAAGGGCTCGCTTTGGCAAAAGCCTGGTACCCGCAGCCATAGCAGCCCTAAACAGGGTGACTCGCTGAGGGAACTACGAGTCTTGTTTTCATGTTGTTATGCCTGTCATTAGTGTGTGCTGTTGTGTCGTACTTAATATATTTCTGTCTGTCATTGTTGTGGGACGATGTGTGTGTGTTCTGATGTGCAGTGATGTGAAAAAGAATTTCCCTCTGGGGGCAATAAAGTCTAACTAACTAACTAATTTTAACTAAGTAACATAGCTTGTAGGCAGCTTTAATTTAAGTTACAATTTCTTTTTGTAGTTGTTTCATTGATTGATTCAGGACAATGAAAACAATTAAGGGTTGGTGTGTAGGAGCCTAAATACTCTTTATGGATGTTTTGTCTGATTAGCATGCAATAATTTAACTTCATATGTAAAACAACAGTAATTTACATGGTTCTTTGATTGAGAAGGAATTAAAAATAACACTTTATGTATATAACTATAGTAATAACATAGCATTTACAGGTTGATGCATTTACAGTTCATATTTGCAGTAATGCAATAAGCGTTTATTTTGTTTCCTAGTAACTGCACCTTTAATGGTTTTTATTTGTTTTTTGACCTCTCAGAAAAGACAAATCACAATTTTTTTTGTGATTTGAAAACTTTGGAAATGGACAATGGATATTTTTTTCTTGTGTTGTAGTAAACTGTTCAATTATTGATTATTGGTGTGGATTAGGTTGAGGGGGATTATCAGAGCATCAATTTAAGGCTTCATTCATTGGAAACCTACAATATCCAATCATGAATTCAGGCCAAACAATCAGTTCGACCCAAAACACTGAGTGTTTTGAGTGGGGCAGGATGTTTTACAGTGCTACGTAGTTATGTTGTTGTAGATATATTATACTTCAGCTGGAACGTTCTAACTTAATCTAACAAAAACTAATCTGTGGAAATTGTTGCACATTATTTGTTGTAAATCCGTCTTATTTTCCTTCTTAGGTTGTAAGACGAATTAACCAGGTTCCAGTCCCCCCTACATGCCTGGTGTACCATCCACCTCCTGACCCGAAGCCTAATCCCTACACCCTGCAGAACATCAATGACATTTATAGAGCTGACTATGAACCTTTGAGGCATAGAACAGGAGAAGAGTAATTTTGTACTACTCTACACATTTTTAGGTAAAGGTAGGCCAAAAGCATACCATTTGAATACCATAGTGGTAGCAACCTAGCCGATGCTTACAGCTGATTACCCGAAATATTTGAACACAATAATGTGTGTTAGCTTTTTCCAACCAAAACATTTGAACACAATAACATGAGCTACCAAGTTAGCCACAGCCTACAGCTAATCAATGCCATAAGGTGAGGTAGCACTCGCACTGGGTGTACATCTCAGTGACAACCAACAATTCTGCACTGGAACACTCTGTAGTAGCTACCTGGTTTGTTTTAAACAGAACAAATCCACAACTAATAAAGCATACTTACAGGATGTGGTAGGCTACTGAATCTACAGGTTGCAAAGCTCCAGCAGTGACCTATGCCTGGTTCAGGAAGCAGTCCTCCATAAAACGAAGGGATTGGTCAAAATAATTTGTAACCACTGATCCTTCATTTTGTTTTAAGTCCATCCAAAGGGGATTTGCCTTGCCACACTGACGCTCAACATGGCACTACCAGAACTGAAGTCACTGGCCACCGCTAGCTTTGATTGAGGGCATTCCAACCCAGCCAAGACGCCATTTTTGACAATATAATCACCAAACTAAAGGCTGACTGCAAATGAGCTGTTTTAGGCAGTTCAGGGGATGTTCTGTGGGATAGAGGACTCCCCCTGATGTAGACTTTGAGTTTTATAGCATAGCAGACCTTATACATGAATGAAAAGCTATAGCCTATAACACACTAACGGAAAGTTTATAACTCATTTATAACTCATCTGAGGCGAGCGTAATTTCTATCCTGGCACTTACCTCTTAAGTTAACTGACATTCTGATAAGTTAACTAATATTCTCCTGCAATTCAATACAGTTAACAATTGCTTCTCAAACATGAGCTGTTAACTAAAAAAACATGTTAATTAAAAGATGGTTTGCGGAATATTGATGTTGTGTGAAATATATTGTATATAGGCCTAAAACCATAAATCCGTAAAGATCGGCATTATGGCCTGTAGGGTGGGATGGTTGGTAAATAATGTTCAGGATCATGATCATCTGATTCTCTAGCAGCCTGCCCCTACCGCCAAAAGTCATGATAAATGCTGAAGCTCGCACACTTCGTGTTCTCTAACAGTTCCCTCCGATACGCAAACAAAAGCGACGCCCTTGGGATATTATTTTGCGAATCGGCCGTGGTGTGACTATGTTCTCACTGCCACGCCCATTAGTTTGCTTTTTGGGAGAAATTGGTTTAACTGTGACATAACCCGATATCTAGCCATTGAGATTATTATCTCCGGATAGGCACTTTTTACTCCATAGGACATCGTTTTATCCTGTAATATCCTGTGTCGTTTTAGCGAGAAACGACAACGAGTAGCGTACAAAAACATGTGAATATTCGGGCAATCTACTTGTCTTCTAGTCATCATCGGGATAGGGCGGGATAAGCACCCATATTTTTGCTGATTATTGTGTACTGTTTGTTGCAGGTTAGAACAATTTCCTATGGAGTTAACTCCTTAAGTTAGTTAAGGATCTCAATGGCTAGAGTACAGATGGCGATGCTTAATATAAACACAATATTTGGCCCCACCGTCGACGTACCGGAGATTCAGGCTTTCTACAGGGTTTCTACGCACCCGTTTTTGTTTCAATTCGGTTTTGTATGCTATTTGTGCTTAATCGTGGTGACTGCCTCCAACTATGTGGATGAGAGCTTTTACATTCTAAAGACGAAAATGCTGACTGCTGTAGTAGTCTCCGCCCCTTGTTATCAAGCCACCAGTGATGGACACTCCAGCTCTTTTAAGTGAATCAGGTTATTTGGCTCAGCGCACAAATAACAGCCGGTTATTTTGGCTCCGAAACAGGCTCTTCGTTAATTATTCTATACAAAATGTATTCACATTGGTGGTTTAGTGGCACCTATTAAATGTGACGATGACTTGTATGTTCTGCGATATGTTGGATAGTATTTCATTTTGTTGGTCGAAATAGCCTTATGTCCAACGACTTCCTCAATAGATATAAAAACAAAAATACTGTCTTTCGACTCTTAAATTAGTGGAGTCGTGTGGAGGTGTGTGTGTGTGTGTGTGTGTGTGTGTGTGTGTGTGTGTGCATGTGTGTATGTATGTAGATAGGTAGGTAGGTAGGTAGGTAGGTAGGCACACATTATAATCTTCTATTATATATTATTATTAGCTGCAATGAAATGTTGTACCCTCTTATGACAACTGTACTCTTTGTAAGTCGCTTTGGATAAAAGCGTCTGCCAAATGCCCTAAATGTAAATGTAAATGTATTATTATTATTATCTAATTATTGATGTATTTGTTTGTTTTGGGGTTCATTTGTTGAACATAGGCTATACGTATTTCAATCGACAGCAGTTTCACCAACTCATTGCATATTCTAATACCTAACCTTGGCTTACTGTGCAACATTTGTGACCTAACTGAAACTGTGGAACTTATAGTATACGAATAAGTCAACCGACATAACGCAACGATTCAGGAACTTGCCATCTGAGAAATAATCAGCAGGGGGCACTGTTTGGCCGTTTTAACATGCGTAATGCTGGGGCTCGAACATTGGCTAGAAGCAACGAGTTTAGGCTAACGTAGCTAATCAGTCAGTCGGTGCAGATGGTGTCATTACACGGGTTTTGGAAGTGGGAGTCGAATTGCCTCAATTTAACCACCAGCGGTGCTTCATAGCCTGGTACTGGAAAACAGTGAGTAATACATTAATAAACGCACTTGCTTTGATGTGGCATGATTCATTGTAAAATAGCTATTCAATATTATGGACTAATGGTGAATGCGATGGGGTGGTTTTCACTAGATCATACTTTTAAAGTGTTTTTTCATTATATCAAAAATACAGACGAGCGAAAGCATTGCCTTGACAGGCTAGCATGCTAACTGTAATGCTAACTCAAAATGTGCACTGTTCCTGGCCAAATGCCTTTTTTGCTCTACAATGCAAATATATATTTTATGTCATTCTGTTTCACAACCTTCCAACGTTATGTAATCTATCTAAAAAAAATAGCTACCGTCTAATAATGGCTAGCTTAAGCAGCTTCTCTTCGCGATACAATAGCTTTCTCAAGCTGCGCCCAGCCCTTTCTTATGCTTGTTGTCCCCCTGAGTCCTGCATAGTGCAGTGATCTACGGGAGCCTGGTTGCGTTATGCTTTGTTTGAGGAAGTGTTCCAGGCTTTTATCTTGTCTCCCTGCCTGCCAAGGGTAATTACAGACGCTGCTAATTCCTGTCAACTCTGTTTATTGCGTTGTTATTTTAAGATGTTGCACGTGCAAGTAATATGTGTGTGAGAGTGAACACTATGAGCTGTATATAAAACTATACAATTAAACAATAAAGCATTTTGTATCCGAAACTTGGGGTGGGTACAATTTCCTATAATTAATTATTTGGGTACATCATATAGGCCTATACCACAATCCAGCCATTTGATTTAGCACATGATTTAGCATTTTGAAATGCTTTCAGTTACTATGATTAGGCTTCACCAACCAAGTTGTAAGACAGGTTAGTCACAATTTAATAGAAGACAGAAATGCAACTTGTTAAGGAAGCAGATTGTTAATGATTCTTGCTTTAGCTGGTTAGATGAGAATGTGCTTTCTGAAAAGTAATTATTTTCTTTGATTGATTGTGTCTCCCCAGGGATTCAAATATTTGCCCCTTTCAGGTCTTTGTCGACGGCACATTTTTAAAGGACTTTACCTTTCAAGTTGGTCTCTCATAAAATAGCATAGTACATATGTGTTAGACATGTTCAACCTAATGAAAAAGGATAAGGACCGAGGCGATGGAGGAAAGAAAGAGAAAAAAGATAAGAAGGAGAGGATGTCTCCAGCTGAGATGCGCAGCCTTGAAGAGATGAGTATGCGTCGGGGCTTCTTCAACTTGAAGAGGGAGGCCAGGAGGGAGTCCAAGAACAAGCTAGAGATCTCCAACCCTATTCCCATCAAGGTGGCAAGCAGCAATGAGCTCAGCCTCACGGACATCGAGTCGGACGGTTTGAGCAACCGAAGCAGTGTCTTCCTTGATGACCAGTTAAGTGCCGCCAGCTCCACTGATGACCTTAAGGGAGAAGGTGCAGGACCCGATGGCCACCGCGGTTCAGTGCGGGACCGCGTGGCTCACTTTGGTTCACTGGCCAAACAAAACTCATCTCAGGTTGGCCAGATGATGAAGCGTTTCTCATTTTCCCAAAGGAGCAAAGAAGAGAGTCCTTCTGAAAGTTCCACCCCATCAGGCCAGAATTCTGCAGCCCCCTCTCCACAGGTGGAGACCAAGGTCTTTGACCCATCGCGCAGTCACGCTCTCAAACAGCAGCAGCCTGGAGCATCCGTGCCTAAAAAAGTATGTATTCCCAAACTGGTTGATAAGTCCTTCCCGGCTGACCTTCAGCTCCCGGCCGTGGTTTCACCGACGGTGCCGGAAACTCGTGCTCTGGAGCTCCAGCGACGCAACACGGGGGACTTTGGATTCTCTCTGCGGCGCACCACCATGCTGGACCGAGGCCCAGACGGAGTCTACAGGCGGGTCGTCCACTTCGCCGAGCCTGGTGCCGGCACCAAGGACCTGGCACTGGGATTGGTGCCCGGCGACCGACTGGTAGAAATAAATGGCTACAACGTGGAGAGCAAGAGCCGAGATGAGATAGTGGAGATGATCCGGCAGTCTGGGGACACGGTGCGGCTTAAGGTGCAGCCTATCCTGGAGCTCAGTGAGCTGAGCCGCCGTTGGCTGAGGAACAGTGAAGGACTGCGCAGGGAGGCCAGAGATGTAAGTATACTAACATTCCCGAATGTATGTGTGTGTGTGTGTGCATGCGCCATATATAAATTAAAAAAAATTAATAAATAAGTAAAACCGTATGTTTGTCGTCAGTTGGTGGATGGAAGACGACAAAGAGTTTTATCAAGTTAAAGAAGAAAGCTAAACGTTTGTTGTCAAAACATTCTTCTGCCAGCCGGCCACATAGTGATGCAAAATGTGTCATCAGTGTCACCCATTGTTAACAAAATCTAGAAAAATCTAGATCATTATTAACCTCTTCCCCACTACCGTTTACCCAATGGTAGGTTCAATGTATGACATCGGGAAAGTGGTCCTTTTGATATAAACAAGCTGAGCGTTGGTAAAAAAAAAAACCAGGACAGCCCATTGGCATTCTTGTGTTAAATTCCTTACCTTTTAAATTGTTTTTTTTTTAAATAAATTAAAGCATAAAGCATCTGCTAAAGTGAATAAGAACTCAGATTTGCTAAGTGCCCATCGAGAAATCTGTCTTCTATTTCATTTTTTTTAATGACATTTTTAGTTTGGCCTATCCTACTGTTAGCCCTCAGGAGGACATATCTGCCACATTGCTGGCAATACCGTTTTCTTACATCTCTGTTCTAGCTTTTTAAAGCAATCGCAAAAATGTTGACTAAGTTATTAGCCCATGGCAGCTTACAAAGGCCTATGCACGCCTAGCTTTCCCTTTTTTCTTGTCCTCTCGAGTTTATATTTAGGGGCGTTGTATAACATGGGCCTGTGAAGCCCTTTGAGACAAACTGGGATCAACTGCTTTACAAATAAACCAGAATCAGATCACTCATATGTTGGTGGAACAAAAGAACAATGATGCACCTGTATTTGCCAACAATGTATAGTGGTTTATATAAACAAAATGTGTTGAACTGTACTTTTCTTCACAGTTCCACTGCAGAAAGCCTAGGACTTTAGGGATGTTTGATACGAACTTTGAGCTTGATGAAGTTCATATATGAGCATGGTTGGCACTGTGGGACCACTTCGACTGAGAAGCAGCAAGGTTATAATTGAGAGATAGTATTGGAGTATTACATTTCACCCACCTGTGATTTACAGGCAAGATGGTTTCCATAAACCAGTCAGGGAAGTGATGCCCTGATTGGTCAGAAATGAGTCGGGAGCACTCTAAAATCTAAATTGGCGCAGTCAACTCAAAACCTATTCTCAGAGCCCATTTCTCTTACTAATAGCGGATGGATTACAAGTTACACTCAAATAATAGCTCTTAAATCATACCTACAAACTCTTTTTTTTGTGCATATGAATTGATTGCTAC
Organism: Phycis blennoides; assembly: GCA_900302315.1. Classification (NCBI taxonomy): domain Eukaryota; kingdom Metazoa; phylum Chordata; class Actinopteri; order Gadiformes; family Phycidae; genus Phycis; species Phycis blennoides. Next base: position 78,700 of record OMKI01012070.1, on the reverse strand, counting down.
TATTTGAAGTCATGGTTCGCATGGCTCACAGTCCCAAGCCAGTCCTTTATATTAGGGTGAGGGTCCTTTCTAAACTAGCTGAAATCGTTATATATGCCAGTATAGTAGAAATGTGGTCATGGTCCGTGAATGCCTCAGGAAAAACCTAATGTGTGGCGTTCAGTTTTATTAAATTCCTTTTACAGCCCACAGAGACTAGGACTTCCTGTCCCTCTCTGCCTTCTGGAATGTTGAAGGCATGCTCCTCACTTCAGTGAGGTGTTATCATCAATCCGACATTGCAGTCTTCACTTTTGAAATTTGTGAATGAAATGTTGTTTAGTTAGTTTTGAATGTGGTTTCCTGTGCGTTCTGTCTTCTGCACTCATTCCAGTGTCTAACTTGGGTTCCTTGGCATCAGCTTTTAACACCCTTGGGAGTTATTTGGTGTATTACTGGACTTGAAAGATGCCCCCCACGCAGTTTTTCATTGTGATGATTTGAGTGTGCCTGTTCCTGTCATTTAGTGATTAATAATAATTTACAAATTATTTGATCACTGTATTTGCTGGGATTAACCACTTTTTAGCGCTATTGGCAAATTTACAAACAATACCCAGCCCGAATGGCTACTCTTTGACAATACTATTTTAACGTTGTTTTGGACAATAATGTTAGGGTCTATTTGGTGATTGCTTGACCGATGATTCTTGTAAGGAGGCAGAAAGAATTGCCTCTTTACCGATCAGGCAGCGAGGAGCTGACTGCCCTGTCTTGACAATCAGACTCTAAAAACAGGGGAGGCATAAGTTCCCTGTCAAAGTCCCACCCTGGTATTTGTGGAATCTGCTTTGGAACAAATAGGCCACTTCCTGACCCTTTTCCCTGGAGTTGCTTCTGCAGAAGAATGGAGTTGTTGAAGACATCTTATGTTGTTGTTGAACAAGAGTTTGCTATGTCTGAGGCTGAATGAATGAACAGTGAAGTATGTACATTGTTAAAACTGCAAAGTCTGCCTATTTGATCATTGTAAATGTTGAGTGATTCAACTTTAACTTAAATCGGTTCTCAAATTAGATGATAGTGAGGAATGTGAAAAATGCACCGCAACAGACCAATACAAAAATATGTGCCTCAAGAATATACCAAGTACATTAATCTTTGTGCTGCACATTTTCCAGGCAGTGGAATCACATTTTTTAAATGGCCTAAGTGTGCTAATAACTGCCTTATTAAGGTTCTGACTTTCTATATATAGAACAAATATCTGGAAGATCGCTTACACTCTGTTTTGTCGATTTATTCTCTGAGCAACATAACACAAAAGGTTAAGAATTCTGTGTCTTTTGTCTGAATGTTTACTGCCATTGTGTTGACGATCGTTTCACATCCTCTTCCTCTCCCAACTGCTTGCTTTTTTTTCTCTTAACAAGAGATCTCAATCAGAGAGAGGAAGTTAGTTGTTGAGCACGGGAACAGCCAGGAGATGAGAGGGGAACTGAGGAAATCGGATTCTTGCTCGAGAACGCCATGTTTTTTTTTTCTCACTATGGCCATGTCTTATGGCCATAGTGAAAAAATGACTACATGCACTCCATCACATACATGTATGTATTTTTTTTTTGTAAAAACATGACATGTCATGCTCAACCCATTGAAGATATTTAGCTTATTTTATGCAAGACATCATCATCAATCAACCCTGGCCTGGATCATTTCTCTCCCCATCCTTACCATCTTTCCTTTTACTTACTGATTACAGAGCCCTTTAATACAATAAGTAGTCACAATACACCAGGCTCTGACTCTCCGTTTGTCAGCCATTGCTAGTTATCGTGTTTGCATGTAATCCCATCTGAGAGATCAAGCACCATTAGCACCATGCAAATTTACAGAAACCCCTCACTCAAACCAGCTTTAGGTTTTTTACTGGTTTCACATTTTTGGATTTAGTGTGAGAGATTGCCTTTAGACTGTAACTCTTAGTGGTATTTAAACTGGGATGAGCCATACCATCCACACGTGCAGGGGTATTTCAAGATTTTTTGAATTTGTCTCTGTGTTTCCCCCTCTTGGCCACACCAAAGCTGTGTTCAAGGTCACTAAACAACTTACACAGCATTGCTGTGTTGTTCTTTTTGTATTTGCCGACCAAGAAGAAGCCCCTCAGTGGCGTACTCCTAATGCTTTTCTGTGGTGTTTGGCATCACAGACGTGTTATCGCCTCCTACTGGCCTGGCATGCTTATCTGAGCATTTTAAACTGTTTTTGTGTTCTCTTGTGGATATATTTTCTATAACACTGTTGGTGTGGACAGGATTTAAACTGGAAAAAATGAAGGCGATGCTTCTAGCACAGGTTAGCTTGCTTGCTGGGTTTACAATTCAGCAACTCATCATTAATCTGGCTTCTGTGGAATGATGTAAATGCAATGGTCTCATCAAGGCAGTGGTCATGTGCCTATGAATATGTGTTGTAATCCTTATTATAGAGGCCCACATGTAAATAACCCCGAAGCTCATGGTTGAAAACAAACCTCCGTCTGAGACAGAGTTACAGACTGGAGATGCATAGCTGATTAGTGATGCACTGCTGCCTGAGACAACGCACCAATGATATATGCTCACACTACATGACATAGCATTCACTCACATTTACTCAAGCTCTATGTCAAGTTTTGTCCTTTAGTTAGTTTAGTTTACTTCATACTCTATTTAATTTGGTGGATATTGTTCGTAACTCCATATATTTCCGAATTTTCTTTTGCAATTACTCACTTTAGCCTCAGCGAGGTTGGTTATTATTCAGGGAAAGAATGGAACCCCTGTTGCAACCCTCAGCCATGCCCCAACCTGTAAACATAATGGCTTAAGTCTGGAAACTTAGGAAATAGCCTTACTCGTACATTCCTCACCTGAGATGGAGAATGCTTAATCACGCAATATTTTTTTACTCCACAGATGCTTGGTGCGTAGTTACTTGGTGCTCCTTAGCCTATAGTCTGCTCTCTGTCTCCTTTTACATGCTGAATAATTTACTGAGAAACTCTGCATGGCAAGTAAATGGTACCATGTTGTTGTGTAAAGACAGTCCAAAGAGAGGTCTGTCTTTACGAAGCGTAACCATGTTGATAGTTTTAGTATTCAGACAGGCACCGCTGTCTTGCAGTTTACCCACTTTGACAAGTGCCATGCTATATTTATAATATATTATAAATATTATAGACAAAGAGGTGTTTTCCTTCCCTTTCTTATTTCATACAGCACACCAACTATCAACACTAAACAACCACAACTCATCAACATCAGTCAATCCTGGTACATGTAGGCTAGGCATTCATCAATTGTCACGGATCGATATTGTTGTTCTCAGCCAAACCAAATTGCTGTAAGCTTATGTGGGCTTTCACTGCCTAATTGCTATGTCCGGTACACTCTAACCCCTCACTGAAATGTTTGCTCAACATGTAGGTTAGAAATCACATTAAAGTGACTGTTGTTTAATAATGAATAATATGAAGTAAAGTATTAAACAAATGAAGCATAATGAATAATGCATGACGCAATGAATACCTCAAATTAGAAACAATTAGAAACAATTACCACCACTCAAAGTTACAGTACAGTGTCACACTTGCGAGGCGATCACCAGTTTAATTGGAGCAGTTAGATATCTTGAAACTATCCAGTTGGTGTCGAGGATCCAACCATCAATGCTCCATTTTCAAGTTACCACTTGAGCTACTGCTTGAGCTACTGCCGATGGAAGAGCTTCTGTTACTTGTTGTTATGTTGCACGTGTTCACGCGCTCGTGAACACGTTATATGCAGCGCACGCACGCACGCACGCACACACGCACACTATATGGATAGCTGTGCCGGTGACCTTGATCTGCCACTCTGATACAATGGTGAAATGTGGAGTGGCTTGCTCAGGCATGAACTCCCTGTCAGCACTATAAAACATGTGCAAAGTCAACCTATTTGCCTTCGTACTTTTTGAACACAGTTGATGTCAGATTAACTAATTAAAATTAAAATGTAGTTTGCTACATTTGAAATGTCTGTATTTCATACTTTGATGGGACTTGCTATTTGGGACTTCCAACCTTTTTTTTTATAAACATGAGCTTTGTTCTCAATCAAGTATTGTACAGTAATGTGTGTGCGTGCGTGCGTGTGCGCATGAATACAGTATATTATGTAAATAGCCCATAAATGTGTGCTCTATCTTTCATGCTAATGTTTGTCCTTATTACTGAAGTAACCCCACCTGGCCCTTGAGAAACATTCCCTCTGAAGGTCCAAAATACATTACAGTTGCCGGGTGTCTTGCCACACCAACGTTATGACTGGGTGGGGTTTTCAGCGTGCGGGAAGATAAGTGGCAATAATAAATAATAGAGGTTTTGTACAGAGGTTTTGAGTGTATGTTATGTAGTCATCTGGCGCTCTCTTGTGGACATCACGGAAGTGTGAACCATCATCTGAGGTAGTGACCTCTAGTGGTGGATTTGTATGTATTTGGGGAAGCTAGAATTCTTGATTGACTTTTCATGTTTATTCAGCTGGCCTGTTTTTCTTTGCTTATCCTCGGTTCATTCCGTTTTTTTGCTCATCCTTCATGTTTAATCATATAGATTAGTCAGATCAGACAAATAATAACATATCCAAGCGTTGGATTGTCATCGTCATTCTTCATTTGATGTGGTCTTTCATTTTAATGGTGTAGTGTGTAGAATTTAGTGGAATCTAGTGGAATGGACTTGGCAGAAATGAAATATAATATTCAGAAGTATGTATTAAACATTGTATTATTCCTTTCAAATGAGAATATTTTTTTTGTATTTCAAACCCTACATCCCTACATAGGGAGTGGGTCTTCTGCCAGGGTGCTCTACAGTAACCCAGAATGGACGGCCCCTTAGAGGATGCGTTGTCAATTAACAATCCTAATCGCTATCATACATGTAAGTTATGACCTATAGATTTACAGACTCAATAGCCAAATACAGGTTATAAGTCTGTCTAGGAAACTCCTCACTTGACACCTGGCTCCTCAGTGCTGAAGAGATCCCTGCAGCGTCTCCTCAACTGCTGAGATGGGAGGTTGAGTTGGTTTCACTCTGCAACCTCACTGCCACATTCCACTAAATCCTACACACTGCACCTTTAACATGTTTGCTATCGGATGCTTTTGTAACGCATAGCTGAGTCGATGGTTTCAAAATTATGTGAGGGAGGGGTCATGGCAACATACTATTTCCTGTTTCATATGGATGTGCCATTCTCGTGATCTAGCTTTTTACGTTGGTCTCCATCTTCAAACCAAGAAATGAAATGATGAGATGTTCAACTATTCTAGACAGGCAACGCTCAAATTCGGTATGTTATACATTTGAATGTAATCTTATTTCTGTTTGCAGATCTGTCCACACACACACACACACACACACACACACAAGCAGCTGGGGCTTGTGGAAAGGGGCTGCAGTTGCTGGTAGACAGATAGCAAGGGACTTCTGGTCAAAT